>JAODUO010001930.1:0-53292 GCA_025642075.2 Ridgeia piscesae | reverse complement strand
CACCAGGACAACAAGGCCATGCGGCATCAGCCTCCCAACAATTTGCTATGCGTAAACTCAGCTGTGTATAATTTTATACAAAAAAACTATGAATTGATCTTGGATTTATTTCCTTTTATGAAGGCATTGTATAATAAAGACAAATGGTTATATGCGAGTAGGGGTTTTCTGCTTAGGGTCATGTCCAACTGATTGTTTACGGTGTGTTTATGTCTGGGTGGGTTTTTCCCGTGGGGGTTATGTCCTAGAACCATTCTATCTGCATAACACTGAAGCAGGAAATGCTTCCTTTCATGGTCATCTTTTGTAGTTTCAAAATAAATTTATTTGATGTAAGTTAAAACGATACATCTGACAACAAATAATAATTACACTTGCTGACACAAAGGGACACTATAAGTAATTCATGTTGTTCTTCTGTTCTATACATTATTTCTACAATCCACAACTGTGGTAAATGATCTGAAATTGTGCACGTAGTTTACCGTAAATGAATAATTATTTAACAATACATGAACAGTTGAATAAACAATAAGATTATTTTAACTGAGGAAAAGTGTAAACATTAATAAAATAAATCAATAAAAATACATGTGACATGAAATAACATAAACTGGTACCATATGAGATGTGTTCTAATTCATTGTTGTAATCCATTAGATAATAGTCACAATTATAAGTTTTTCTTATAAAAAACACCACAATTCTTTTGTTTGCTAAATTAAGCCAGGAATATAATAATTTATATGAATGCATTTGTTGCTATATGAAGATATAGTTTCAAGACTGCATGAATCATCACCTGAAGAAGTATAGCATCTCAAATTAGAGGGTAAACCAATTAGACAGCCTCCACAGCAGTATCGTGTGGTGTAACACTGCAATGGCACCTTGCAGCCTGAATACAGAACCAAGGTTATATTGACCCTTGAAGATTGATTGGTGCTGATCTACCTCTATGGCTGCACACAGTAACCAAGACCCAGCTAGGCCTAGGGGTTCACCCACTACCAGCTGTGTGGTTTCTTTCTAATTAGTCAGTGTTGTTTTTATGGGAATGACTACTTAGTATTAAGTATTGTATATGGTTTACCATTTCATTCATATAAAACATACTGTCCGTGCAATAACTGTCATATTGACATATAAACAAATGGCACCTACTTTTGACAGTTCAAAAGCCACAGTTCGCGTGAACTCTGTAGACGTACGTAAAAATACAATCGTTCATCCCAAATTAATATAAAACGATCAAATATGCAGCTGAAACATCATTCGATACTTGCTTTTGTTAATTCAATTATTTAAAATCATCTCGCGCATATTTAATACAAAAAATATGTTTTATAATCAGCGCGTCTTACTCTTGGCATACTTTTTAAGTCGAAAAGACAGCGCGGTCGGCATAAACAAACTGTTTATCGCAAAATTGAGGTGGGTCCGAATTCTACATACGTGCCGAAACACCGCTATGTCTACAAATCGGTGATATTTTGCTTAATATTGGTAAAAATTTAGAAAAGAAAAGATTCTGACAGATCAACATACCTGCTCAATGAATTTCACTGCAAATAACGACCTTGACCGGTAAAACAGCGCCAACACAAGGTAGAACGAAAACGCTACCCATGTGCCGAGTAAACGAGACGGTTTCCGCGTCATCGGTGTACGCTCACGTAAAAACAACGCGGCCGCTGTCACGAAGGATAATCATTAACGACAAACTATCAACATTATCCCAATTGCAAACATAACCACTATTTCTAATTTAAAGTATACTTTGGTGCCGCGATGCCGACGATGTAGCAGAAGCCAGAGCCAGCACATTTATGTATGTTGACGTAAATATATGCTAGAATGGTTATTACTATGCTTCTATGAGCGATTGTAGATAGGTAATATATCTATTTAGAAATACTACATTATCATATTTTGTAATTAGTTATTTAAATAATTTTTGTTGAATTTAATAGGATTTTTCGTATTGTATCGAATTGTAATTAGAAGTATTTTCCTCTATTATTGCAGGCCAATCCCCGCAGCAGCAGGCAGTGATCATTGGCGTGGTGATGGTATCGGTGCTGTCGATCCTGGCTGTGCTGTTCGGGCTCCTCGAGTTGTCCGTCTACGTACGTATCACAATATGGAGTCTATATATTTGTCTTCAGATTACGTTCAAATGTTTGACTAATGTTATCACCTTCAGACTCTTCAAGAACGTCCAGGGAAGATGTGGCACTACATTGATTTCCTTCCAAAATTCCAATGAAACGAACCCCTCTAGAACTATTATATAAAACATGAAGGAATTAGAAATTGGTACAAGAAAACACACACGCACGCACGCACGCACGCACGAACGCACGCACGCACGCACGCACGCACGCACGCACGCACACACACACACACACACACACACACATATATATAAACATATAACTCACAATTTGTTTTGAGTTTTCTTGTCTGTTTCTTGTATGTAAACTGGCTCATGGTGGATTTATGAAGTCCGATTGCCAATTAACTTTTGTTTCCATGTGTATCATATATATATATATATATATATATATATATATATATATATATATATATATATATATATATATATATATATATATATTAGAGAAGGTATAATAATTGGTATTTATTGCTCAGGTACAATAATAAAAAACGACACTTAGCATATCAGTAAGAGGACATTTGAATTATTCTCAGTCAGTAAGACTACAGTGTAACATTAGTCTTGAATTGTGACAGCTTTGCCACCGGGCAGCTGATCGACGCATGGAGAGACGTCGACGCCGGTGTGTCACGATTGACCCGAACCCCTGCGCCCTTGAGATCCCCAAAGTGGGGAAGCAGAAGAAGGTTGACAGGAGGTCACGCACAGTCGTCATCGACATCGAGGAGGAAGAACCTGAGGAGGAAGAACCACCTAGCCCCTCCACCCGTCTGAGCCGTAAGTCACGCATCGTTAGGAGAATACGGAATTTCTTCAGGCCTTTATCTGACCAGTTACCCCTTGATGATAGTGATGATAGTGATGAAAGTGATGAAAGTGATGATAGTGACGAAGAGGAAGTAGACCTAGAGGAGCAAATCCGTGAAGAGCAGCGATATCAAAGAAAACTAGCTAGATACATGGAGGCACGAGCCTTGAAACGGGAGTCTAGAGCGAGGGCAAAGAGGCAGAGAGCTGCTATAAGGGAACAAGAGGCTAAAAGAATTCCACCTACAAGACTACGGGCAAATATCTTTTGAGCCATTTAGAAAGTAGCTCTGTAGTGACATTTCCTTAGCGGGTACTTGCACACGTCTCGAATCGCAGTAACGAGCGATGTTATTGTCACCCTGCGCGTTAAATCCCACCAGTATACGTATCGGTTTACCTTGCTACAAACACCATAGCAAAGTATAAACACCAAGGCTTGATACATATATACATACCACGTATATACGTACACAAAGTGCTCGATAAAACGAGGTATTTCTTATGTTGAGTGGAAGCACGCGTTTAACAGCGAAACCATCGTACTCTGCAGAAGGTACCAACTTCGCAGAAGACCTTGACTCTCTCTATGCTGTCTGACTGTCCCATAGAAGGTTGCACTGCATACAGCAATAGTGCAGTATACAGGAAGTAGAACAACACGTGGCTGCGGGTAGAATGCACGAGTGGTGGACGCAGCAGGTACAGTGTCCGACTGTCGCGTAGGGGGCTGAGTTTGTGTAAAGATCAAACTGGACAGTACTACAGGTACAGTGTCCGACTGTCCCGTAGGGAGCTGCGTTTGTGGAAAGATCAAACTGGAACATACTAAAGGTACAGTGTCCGACTGTCCCGTAGGGGGCTGCGTTTGTGAAAAGATCAAACTGGACCGTACTACAGGTACAGTGTCCGACTGTCCCGTAGAGGGCTGCGTTTGTGGAAAGATCAAACTGGACCGTACTACAGGTACAGGGTCCGACTGTCCGGTGGGGGCTACGTTTGTGTAAAGATCAAACTGGACCGTACTACAGGTACAGTGTCCGAATGTCCCGTAGGGGGCTGCGTTTGTGTAAAGATCAAACTGGACCGTACTACAGGTACCGTGTCCGACTGTCCCGTAGGGGGCTACGTTTGTGTAAAGATCAAACTGGACCGTACTACAGGTACAGTGTCTGACTGTCCCGTAGGGGTCTGCGTTTGTGTAAAGATCAAACTGGACCGTACTACAGGTACGGTGTCCGACTGTCCCGTAGGGGGCTGCGTTTGTGGAAAGATCAAACTGGACCGTACTACAGGTACAGTGTCCGACTGTCCCGTAGGGAGCTGCGTTTGTGGCGTTTGTGTAAAGATCAAACTGGACCGTACTACAGGTACAGTGTCCGAGAGATGGATGGACTGTGTCCGAAGGGATATGCAGGCACTGCGGATCACCCCAGAGGATGCACAGGACAGAACATTCTGGAAATCAAGAATTCGGGCCGCTGACCCACCTAGTGGGAAAAGGCGAAGAAGAAGAATATATATTATATATATATATATATATATATATATATATATATATATATATATATATATGCGAGGTGAAATTTGCCAACATAACGATTGAACCTGGAAATCCGGCACAAACGCAAATAACCAGAATCCAGCTTGGCACATCATTGACACGCCACATTAACGGGTAATCTGCATTGCTTATTCACGATATTTACGCATTTAACTTACATATTACCACGCATATTATATACTAACACGTCTCGCCGAATTTAGAGAATATGTCCCGCTCAGATGAACCATTTGCGTTCAGTGCAGCTCCGCCACCGGCCGGTGTTAGGTCGTCGCTAGGGTCGCTGTTGAAGATACCCATCAAACCCTGGGTCTTGTTCTTGAATTCAGATGGCGCTCCAACAGTGATGTCAAGTTGTTCAGCCTTTACACTGACGGCCAGAGTAAACCCTGCAGCAATATAACATAATCGGCCTGGAGATGAAATTATGCAGCAGAATAAAACAACTGGGGATTGAGCTGTTATTAATATATCTACATAATATGAGTACTCTGCTTGGCTAGATTTCTATTTGTGTGCGATAACGTACTTATAATTATCCTCAGCTGGTGTCTGTTTAAGCTAGGCTTATGAACAAATCACCAGTGTTATCAATTACCTGCGTAAATTATTAATGATTTGTATGCAATTGAATAGTAATTAACACAAGGCATACCAGTAGAAAATGAGACGTCAATTGAAGTAGCAGATTTGCGTGACACTGATACGTTGCCACGCGGGGCTGTGTCATTATCAGAAGCGGCATTGAACCAGGACGTCATGTCTTCTTCCTCTAAATACAGCCGTAGTCCTACAACATGATTCTAAAACGTATGATCACAATGTCATGCCAACATGACAATATACAGTCATGCAGTGCATTAATGCCAGCATGCATAACAAATGAAGTGTACCGCACACTTTGAGTGAATGAAAAGGGATCAACAAGGGAATAATGTATATATTCGTAAGTTTGATGAAACATATAATCTGGACTGGATAAATGTGGCCTTTGACTTACAAAACGAGCATCACGTAAACTATATATGCCATACCATGTTGTATGTTTATATTAATAATAATTATAGCAATTATGCAGATCACTAAATAGCGAACTATCAATATTGATTTCGTACCATCACGACAGGTACAAACTGGTTTAGTTGTATCAACATACATGTCATGGTACACACCTACTTCCACCAACACTAACACCGGAATGTCACCCAGGAGACAAACATAGTAATTTGCATTACAGAACATCTTGCAACTGCGAAAACATCATGATTAGTCGTTTTAGGCTTAAACAGACTGGTTCTTACCATCTCTGTTTGCATTCATTTGTACGTGGAACCTGTCTGAATCTGCATCCTTTGCTGCAAATGCACTGAACACCGTCGCCTGCATCTCCTTGCCGTCCTTATCAAGAGCCCGCTCTGTGCGGCCTTGTAGAGTGAAGTTTTTGCCAGTTGTCTCGATGAGTGTGTATTCACCAAGTCCATTGAATGTGAACTCGAGCCCATCCAGTGTGCGGATGTGAGGGTCGCCAAAGAACCACCCTGTATAAAAAGTAAATGTAATGTTAAATAAATGCACTGGATCTGGTTGATGTGATTATAGTTTCTCTTTTTATATAGAGCATTTTCTGTTACAGCAGTTTAATATAAGTCTTAATATATTTATTTCCTCAATTTCAGGTTATCACGCTTTAAAATCATTTGCTACAAACACCAGGTTTACATACTATAACAGGCTATATTGTTTATCTTTCTTTGTCGTGATGTATCCACAATGGTTGCACATCATTCTTCCAGACTATGGCAATGGTGAGGACCTACACTTTATGCATCAAGATAACATTACATAATCTTCAACTCAGCACAATCAAAATGCCTTGTAAAAAGCCAAAAGAAAACACATCAATTTTATCAGCATACATAATCAGATCATCTAACACCGCTATTAGGATTACCAGACTAGTTGTTGTCGTTCAAATAAAAAATTCACTTCAACAGCAAATGTTCAGCCACGTTACAATGTGTGCACAAACACAATTTTTCTAATTTACAACATTGTATTGTGTATAAAACAATTGTAAACAATTCTCAGAAATACCACATTATTTCCATATCAAGTAAACTGATGAGACCATGAATGGACGAGGTAAGGACGGATTGAGTACATACGAACTTGGTGTCAATCATTGGCATATATGGCAGATACTCGATTTATAATGATAATATTATGAATAACACGCGCAAACAAATCCAGAGCATACATAATATAACATAATTTTGTAACTTGAATAATTAATAAACAACTAGCTAATAAGCCATATAAAACAATGCAGTACGCACCAATAATAGCAGGAATGTATGAAGAGCAGTAATCAATTGGTCTTGCAACAAGGTATAAGAAGCAATTGTCAGTGTAGGAACAACACCATTTCTTCGGTTCGAGGTCATATTTCTCATGCATTCTCTTGAAGAATGTAGGGTGATAGGAGAACATATGACTTGCAGCTCCATCTTCACTAATGATTAGAGAACCCCATCCGTCGTAGCAGCAATACTGTAACAAAATAAATTTTATTATATTTTAATTTAATCACACAAAACTATTCCTTCACATAGATCAAGTAGAATTATTCTCTGAGTATGCGTTTAATGAAGTAGTGACGAAAATACAATCATGTTTAACCACGCTTCAATAATTGTTATATATCACACGTTTCGTTGCAAAAAATTGATGTATCTCCGTCCGTCTAATGTGTGGTACGAGTACTAGGACTGTTATGAACCAAGTATGGATAAATACACTGTATGATATTATTTTGTCATAAGGTTTGTTGATTTAAACCTAAAATAAATGTGTCCATTACACAAGTATGTATAAGTAAACGGTAACACACACACACACACACACACACGCACACACACACACACACACACACACACACACACACACACACACACACACACACACACACACACACACCAACGCTTATAAACATACACATTTGCCAGCTTGATAAGATATAGTAATACATACCCAGACAAACGATATTAAATACTATTTAACGCAATTACGATTTACATTTACTTTTGTATCGTCTGAAATATGTCCCCAAACTATTTTATATGTATTGATTTATTGCTACTGTATGTGTTACTGTTCAGCTGATTTGATGCACTACCATCATGTTGTATATAATGTTTACACAATTTAGTTGTACCTGAGTGGCACTTGTGAAACGCATATTTCTTTGATAGTAGCAACTGATTTGTGACTCGATCCGTTCCTGGTCTAGATCCCTTTGCCATCGTCTGTCATACTGTGCGAGCCTTCGGTCACAGGGACATGACAATGTAGTCTTCATTTGGAACCATATGTACTCCAGATTCTGGCTGAAATACCAATCTTGACATTTTGCTTCATAGTTAGTGACACCATTATCAGGTTTGCCAGATGCCACGCGATACAAATACCTTCCGTCCTCACCTGAAATATAGAAGCATAGATAAGAACATTTCATTGACGTATGCAGGCATACATAATTTTCATAAAGGGAACCTACAGGGAAACTTTGCATGCTATGCACGTGCAAAAATTAATACTAACGATTTATTTTTAAAGGTAATACATTTTTTCACGTCAGGGGCTTATTGGTAAAATCATTTCAAAGTAGAACATTTTATTGAAATCCGCGACCCCGTGAAGGCTGCCATGAACGGCGGAAAACGCGCTGTAGCGAAAAATTTGGTCATTTTTCATTTGTGCGCATGCGCACAATTTGCACGTGACCACATATGGGTCATATGTGGTCACGTGCAAATTACCCCGCAAACTTCGCTGAAATATTCGGTCGTCGAATGCCACGTCATGTGTCATGCAAATGCATGTGTCATGTGTCATGCAAATGCATGTGTCTTATAGAAAAAGGTCTGATTAATTTTGGAATAGCAGCTAAAACTCCCAAGGGAACTAAAAATGAACATCAGTCACTAATGGGTGTCATGTCAGGTTAATTTCGGCCTTGCAAATATGAACCAGAATAAATAAATACCGAACTTGCACCTCGTCTTTTCACCTGGATACACTAAATATTATGGCAAATTTGGATTCCCCATAATTAATTGAACTACAAATAAGTGAGGGAGTGGAGGAGGGAGGGAGGGAGGGAGGGAGGGGAGGAGGGGAGGAGGAGGAGGAGGAGGGAGGGAGGGAGGGAGGGAGGGAGGGAGGGAGGGGAGGGAGGGAGGGAGGGAGGGAGGGAGGGAGGGAGGAGGGAGGGAGGGAGGGAGGGAGGGAGGGAGGGAGGAGGAGGGAGGGAGGGAGGGAGGGAGGGAGGGAGGGAGGGAGGGAGGGAGGGAGGGAGGAGGGAGGGAGGGAGGGAGGGAGGGAGGGAGGGAGGCAGTGTGATGGAAGACATGTTGTGTACAAAATGTTGTGTACAAATCAGTGGATCACAATAAAGACATAAATAAAACAATTATTATAGCATGGACATGGTAATTAAACAGCAAAATAAGTCGTTCCCGTATCCTAGACAGTGTCGTTGCCATTTACCACAATTATTCATGCATAAAAAACAGTTCAAACTTGAAGTGTAATAATACAATTATTATCAATCGCCGCCCCAACTGGCAATGTAACAGTCAAATATTTCAAACCAAGCGTTTCATTATGTAGCCTAATAAAATACTTGATATATTTGTTTCCTGTCGGGCGTTTCAATACTGCAATAGTCAATATCTACCACATTTTTCAACGACCAAATTTATCGCGTATGTAACGAAAAATCTGGTCATTCTACTTCCGCTCATGCATACGACTTCTTCTCGTACCCGATATAGGTCAAACACGACCAGATTTTTCAACGAACAGATTTTTCGCTACAGCACTGGTCCCTGCTGCCTGACCAATCAGCACGCAGAACCAAACTTAACGTCACTTGTCCGATGGCTAATCCAAAATTATAGCCGTTGTAAACACAATGTTGTGAGATACGCGCAGTCGGTCTTTGTGTTTTTGGCCCACTTCGAAGAAAGTTGCTTCGAATAGAATGTTTCTCACCGTATAGTGGGTCAAGATCTGCAGATACGTCGGCGACGTCGAGTTTTAAAACATGGAGCTGTACAAACGATATTGGCACGCCATGATTTAGTCACCGACGACAGTCGTCGAAAACGGTTACCGGTCGAAACCCCTGACAATAAGAAGGTTACTAAATATTATTATTTCTTCAGTATCTAAATGAATTAAATATTGTTCCATTAGACACATCGCGATGTCTGTAGTTATGACTAATGTATATGCATAATGATATTGATGATAAACGTCCACCACAGTTAACGTTTTAGACGGTATGTCATGGGGCCGGGCTGAATCCGTGGTGGCTAACTAGTCTAGGACTAGGTCTAAGCGAGTTAGGCCGTCTCCCGCCACACAAGTGATTTTGGCGGTTATTGTTATTCATTGTTATTAGTTTTATTTGATCCTCACGTTTTCATGAACAGAGGCATAGAAATAAGGTAAAGCTACGTGACAGTAACGCTAAAACACAGCCGACTGGCATGGCCAAACCAGATCACAGTCAATTCGCATGAACGATAATAAAGCACTTTGATATCACTTTATTGGAAAATAAAAACTAAAGCACTTAAATGTCATTATCACCAATTTTTAGTAAAGACAAAACCACACTTGATAACAAGCCACTGTATATAAGATACAACATGACACAAACATGGTAGCGATAAATGCAATTGTGGTCATTTTGTGAGAAACGTGTCATAATGGAGTGAAATAGTTGTAAGACGCAGTATTATTTTACCAATTATGTCTGATTACAAATAATTGGTCATGTGCAATACACTGCAACTTCAATACCATGTTTACCAACATTATGAAATTGCATGACTGAGCACTGTCAACTGTAGTGTATAAAACAATCAACCTTCTCACAAAACAAACAAGTATTTTGTAGTAGTACTGCCTCAATTGAGGCCATCACTAAGTGATCATGCAATCAGTTATCATACCTTAGTTTATGTAATATCTGTCACCGTACAAACATACACACATCTTTATTCCATGAAGACAGCAGCTGGAGCAGCATCATCATATATATGTCTGTGCAAGCACTGTGCATTAATATGAATGCGGTTCTAGTGCATGCAGCTCAGTATATGTCTCTCATATCAGCCCTTCAGCTGTCAAATTAAGATCTTAGTGAGTGGGTGTCATCTGCCAGAAATCTTCTGTACTCTGCCCATGATTCGTGACCCGTTCCATCCTTCCATCATCTCATTTGCTTTTTTGATAAATGTATCTAGCCTAATCCTGTACTGGCTGTTGATATTGCCACTCCAGCACACTGCACCAAAGTAAAGGACACTGTTCACTATTGTAGTATAACATATTTGCTGCTCATTTGGCGCACATTGAATGATCTGTTTTCATACAAAAACGCAGTAAATTCAAACAGTCAATATTTAGTAGTACAGTATGTCCAGTTTATTTATAGGGATGGAACCATGGCTCCAGCAAGAACGTCCGGCTACGTCCTAGCGAACCCTGACAACATGGCTGTTTTCTGGTCAAGACGCAAGTAAAGGGTGTTGCGGAAGACATTACAGCTGTACATTTACCTGCAGAGCCACCAGCTGATGGCAGAGAGAAAGAGTGAATGGCGAATTACATCTTTGTCAGAAATCTGCCCGAAATCACTGTCCATGTCGGAATTGCAGTCCTTGGTACATATATGCCCAAGCTAATGGAAAAATATCTGCTGGTGTCTAGAGTCAGTCGATTTGTTCATAGTCAATACAACTATTTATTAACAAGTCAACTGATAATTTGCAAGGGCAGCAGTCAACAAGTGCTGAGTGTTACCCCAGATGTTGTTCTCCGCTGAGATCACAGAAGTTCGATCTTATGGCTGGCATACACTGGTATGACTCTGTATCCTTCGACCAAGCTTGCCATGGATCCACCAGGTAAAACTCTCTGTATATGGCCGACTTGGACACATGAAATAAAATAAGGCCTACATAAATGTACCACCTATGTATAGTAAGTAGCCCAGTGGTTACAGCTTTGAACTCGGCTTCAGATTTTCAACTACCAGAACGAAACCATGTGCTGCTGAATCGAACCTTGGGCAAGTATGTTCACCCTTCATTGCTCCAATTATACGAATACGAATACATTTATTTCAGGTAAAAACACATTTACACAACTGTGTAAACAAGTAACTGGCAATAGTCTTGATTCATTAATTCCAACTTGGCTGGATGCTTCCCACAGTGATTGAGATGGTGCGTAATTGAATAGGTCAGCCAGGGAGTAAAGTGTGAAGTATTTTGAAAAATCCTGAGCATACATGGGGTCAAAGAGATACATTTATTTAAATACAAATAGTCTTGAGGGATTCAAATACAAATCATTTTAATTCCTAAATATCAATTACAAATATTAAAAAACTAATTTTATTATTTTCAAATACAAATGTATTTGTCCCCATGTCTGATCCTGAGGATTGGATACTGCACTATATAAGAACATACCTTTGTTGACATTGTTGACAGGTGACATATGTAAATGGAGGTAACTCAGTCAATTATCGTTGTAGAATACAATAATATTGTGGGTTTTTTTTAAATCATTTGAACTTTTATCAGTTATCACATAGCGGACAACTACTCGAAATGTTCTAGAATGATCCTATATCATTTACTATTAAACTATTAAAAATAATGTGTGGTGTTTTCATAACTATGCCTAGTATCTGCATTGCATGAAATGTCATTTGTATTATATAAATGTTGTATAATGTTAGAGTGCTTGGTGTTCTGGTTACTCTAATGCTATTTTTATTGTCAATAAATTGTAAGCAACACATGTCACTGTTGTTATAATACATGAACATATACTTACACCTTTGTTGGCGGATATACGTGACAGTTGTCTAACCGATTACATTTTGAAGCACTGTCTGCTCCAAACACAGAATACAAAATCCATGGCCATGTGTAATACATCATGGCACTTCGAAAACAGACCCAGGTGTTCAAATTAGTTTTTCATGAATGATAAATAACTAAGAAATATTAGTAGCATAATAGAACCTCACAGATACAGTGGAACCTCACAGATACAATGGAACCTGACAGATACAGTGGAACCTCACAGATACAATGGAACCTGACAGATACAGTGGAACCTCACAGATACAATGGAACCTGACAGATACAGTGGAACCTCACAGATACAGTGGAACCTCACAGATACAGTGGAACCTCTTGGATACAATGGAACCTCACATATACAGTGGAACCTCACAGATACAATGGAACCTTACAGATACAGTGGAACCTCACAGATACAATGGAACCTGACAGATACAGTGGAACCTCACAGATACAGTGGAACCTCACAGATACAGTGGAACCTCTTGGATACAATGGAACCTCACAGATACAGTGGAACCTCACAGATACAATGGAACCTCACTATTATGGTTACCTCGACAACAAAGCTACATTACTATTAAGATCACCGCAGAACTGTACATAAATATATACCACATTTGTTATAGTTTAGAATATTACATTTTTGTTCTGCTAGTTATGTTACTTTTATCCAGTGCAAATAACATGTCCGACACTACACCACTGACCTGGAGAATAATACATGGCTGTGACCAAGTAGGAACTGTCAACGAATCCCGGTTCCGTTCGCGTTGACATTTTAATTATTTTAATTATTATCCAGACCGGACTTCATAATGAACATTTAGGCCAACATTTCTTAAACTAGACACAAATGATTACCTTCACTAACAGGCTCTGCGTGCAGAAGAGCCGCTGTTCCCGACAGCATTCATACTCCTTTCGCCTCTGCATTTCGGTTTCCGGCGGGTCTACTTTACCAGGTTTACCAATAGGTTCAGTTCCATCTTGAAACTGCTGGCCCTTATCGGCTATTTCTGAACGAAACTAATGTTCATTTCCCCATACCAAGCCATTTTAGACATGTAACACCGCGCAACCTGGGAATTATTTTAAATACCAAGTATACAGATCTGCGGTGCATCGCCTACGCCACACAGCAGTCAAAATGGCGCGACTTACGAACTCTGATAGAAAAGGTGTTCAGATGTTTTTTTTACTAATAAACCACTGATGCTAAAAATGTGATTACCGTTCAAAATAGATCGTTTGTATTAACTCTTTCACGTGCATCGCATGTCACGTTTCCCTTTTGGTTCCCTTTAATTTATTTATTAGTGTGTGTGTGTGTGTGTGTGTGTGTGTGTGTGTGTGTGTGTGTGTGTGTGTGTGTGTGTGTGTGTGTGTGTGTGTGTGTGTATGCATGTGTGTTTGTGTGTGTGTGTGTGTGTTTGTGTGTGTGTGTGTGTGTGTGTGTGCGGGTGTGCGGGTGTTTGTTCACATAAACATTTGTCCAAGGTAATTACTGATAGGTCAGTGTCCATGCTACAGCAATTGGCTGGGAATGTCAAGCTCCAGAGCAGGGTGTGGACGGGTTGATTAATACGTAAATCACACAGGGGGATGTTCACCTCTCTGCCAGCAGCTGCAAGTCCAGGTATAAACAGACAACATGTGAACATTTCGCTTCCTCCACAGACCCTGAGAAGCCATTAGAGATTCATTTAATTATACATTGTGTTTTGAAACACTGCCCTAATACAAAGTTACATAAACTGATAATTACTTTTTTTTTAACAAAAGGCAAGCTGTGAATATTTAGCATTTTGCATTATTTAATCAACTGATGATTTCTCGTGTATAGTCGTAGTATTCTATAGTATGAATATGCAACATGAAAACAAAAGTCTAGAACAGATTGTTGAGATATGTCAGCTAACATCAAGAGTAATGACTCACCTGTGTTACCCTTAAGTGTAGCCATTCTGAACGAAATTGATTTTCCGGATACTCCAAGTGCCTCTGAGTGTTTGTCTCCATACTGTGTTGTATAATAACCAATCATGCTATCACGTGTTGTCATCACAGTGTCCCATCCAGTCTTCTCATAGGAGAATATTACAAACGTCGACCATCGAGAGGCATCAGAGATGATCACAAGTTGGAATGTGTTGGGCTGAAAACACATGCATTTGAAGTTAGAGTAGACGTCTAGTCACATTTAAAGAGATAAAAACGCAATGCATGCTTCACATTTTCATTGAACAGATATGTTTTTGTCATAATCCAAACAGAAGTTAAAACCATGGTTAACACATATCATGTCCAGTTCATCCAACAGCGGTAGAACACTTTAACACACGTGTTTACATAGCATGCATTTATGTGAGTTGTTCATTCAATTAATATTCTTATCAAACCCAAACTAATTTAACTTGACTGATTAACTTTACAGAAGTTGGTTAACATAATTTAAAATAATCTCAATTAGCGTTCAATTACATATTTTTGTATGCTATTATTTTATGCGTTTCTATGACAATTGTCACACACCTGTTGACTATAGTTAGAATTACGTTCGATTAACACAATGCCCATCACACAACTTACATAATTAATGGCAATAAACATTACTTGTTATGTCAAAATAAGTATGTGAGCAGTCTCATTGTCCAGCCAGAGAAAGAACAGAATACCAAACAATATGCGAGCTAATGGTGGGAAAAGGGCAAGATGCATATGAGTGGAAATCATAGGCAGAGGCACCACAAAGGGCACCTGACATGGCATAATGGATGATTCATGTACATGCTATTTGCGTTACATAACGGCCATGTGATCCGTAAGCCATCAATAATGTCCAGTCAATGCAAGTATTTGACTTCAGAAGGGCGAACTGCGGATATGGCAGTATGATTGGGAATATGATCAGTCACGGAGCGAACTTGCGTTTGTGGGTTTAGAACTCACCAATGCAAGTGAATCCAATAGAAATATAGGATGATTTATGTCTTGTATAAACAGCAACTGTAATTGTTAGGTACCGTGCGGCACTTGCCGGTATTTTAAATGGACTTGATGGGACTTGACCAATCACAGCGGCTGTACTATACGACACAGTTACGAAAGTCGGTTGTCGAGTGATTAAACTGTTGTTGGCACAATGTGAGTTGTCTCTGTATTACATTAGTTTTTGTTATAAGACATAACAAATTGGCGACGAGGATGGGATCCTGGTTGGTCACGGATCATGCAAGACTACTGTGAGTGCGGCTAGACAATGAATGTTGGAAAACAAAGTAACTTTGATGCGGCGTGGTTGGTTGTCGGCATGCTTCGAAAGATAAGTTGAAAATGGGCAAAGAGGGCAGAACGTCGTTTAGCTTCGGCAAAATAATGAAGTATAACCATGGTGCCGACTGGGAAGTTATACGGAACAGTTGGACTTTTACTTCCTTGCGAATGGAGTAACTGACGATCAAACCAAAACCACAATTTTATTGTCGAATATGTCCACGGAGACATATCAGCTGCCCAAAGACTTGTTGGTACCAGCCACACTGAAAAACGCCGAGGTAACGTATTCGGTGATAGTGGACGGGTTGCAAAAACACACAAAGCCAGAGAAATCAGCATTGGTTGCTCGATACAAGTTTGACAATCGATCGCGACAGGTTGGTGAATTTGTCTGCGATTACGTCGCAACGCTGAAGCATTTGGCAAGTGAATGCAAATTCAGTGACGTAACGCGAACCCAACGTTTGCAAGACCGTTTGGTATCTGGCATACGAGACGACAAGATGCTCAGAGATCTCTTGAGAGAGAAACTCGATGATTTAACATTCGAAATTGCCGTGAGACGATGTCTGGCAATAGAACAAGCCAACCGAGACGTTCAGGTTTTTCAAGGAGAGACTGGTAAGGAGACAAGAGTGCACACATTAGACAGCTGCAGTAGACAGCCTAGACAACAGAACAGTAAAGCGATGCCAAGAAACATTAACCAGCGACAGTCTCAGCGTTCAGACACCATGTCAAAGTGTTACAGGTGCAACGGACAACACAATCCAAAAGTATGTCCATTTATCAAGGAGAAATGTTACCAGTGCGGTAAAGTCGGTCATATTCGAAAGGTATGTCGACAGAAGGCTAACAAGCAGCCACCAGCAACGTCATTGCACGTCATGCAAGGCAACGAAGACGCCGAGCGACAGGACTGGACAGGACTGTACCGAGTGTCTAAAGGAAATCTCCGTGACGATGGAAGTTGAAAAACAAAGAACTTGTGATGGAGTTAGATACGGGCTTAGCTGTCTCTGTCATCGGGGAGGAGAATATCATGAACAGCTACGGCATGTACCGCTAGAAAGCACCCCTCTTCAGCTACACACATATACGGGAGAAACGTTGAAACCGTTGGGCGTGTTTTCAGTTAGAGTTCGTTATGGAGAACGAAGCAAGTATCTCCAGTTGTACGTGATGAAAGGAATTGGACCTACACTGTTTGGTCGGGAGTGGTTGCACTCCATCCGTTTGAACTGGCCTCTAATGCATTTAGAGACGCAGTCTGGTTTCAGAGATGTGCTCGACAGACATGCAGCGGTATTCTCCGACGAACTCGGACGATTATTGAACATCAAAGCACGAGTCCAACTGAAAAAAAGAGCCGAAACCACGATTCTGGAAAGCCAGACCTGTCGCATTTGCACGAAAGCCAGCTGTTGAGCTAGGGTTAGACCAATTGGAAGCAGAAGGGATCGTGAAACGTGTGACTCACAGCGAGTGGGCAGCACCGATTGTCACACCAATCAAGAAGGACGGTGAAGTTCGAATTTGCGGAGATTTCAAAGTGACAATAAATTCACAGCTCGACGTGGATGAGTACCCCCTGCCACAAATTGAAGAGATCTATGCAAATATGAGTGGTGGTTAACAGTTCAGCGTAATTGATCTACGACAGGCGTACCTTCAGATGGAGGTTGAGGAAGAATCGAAGACTTACCTGACTGTTAACACACATCGCGGACTGTACCAATATCAGCGATTACCGTATGGAGTGGCATCAGCACCATCGGTATGGCAGAGAGGTATTCCGGGTGTCCAGAGCTATATTGACATCACTGTCACAGGCATAACTCGAGAAGAACATCTGAAAGTCTTTGACAAGGTACTGGGACGACTAGATGAACATGAACGAAAGGCCAACAGAGAGAAATGCAAAATTCTGCAGAACTCAGTTGAGTACATGGGCCATGCCATCACTGCCGTGGGAATATACCAGTAACCAAAGAAGGTGCAAGCTATGGCAGGCTTGCCTAGTCCTCAGAACGTTGGACAGTTGAGATCGTTCTTGGTGCAGTACTATGCGCGTTTCTTACCAGACCTGGCTACACATCTTGCACCACTGCATAGACTTTTGCAGAAAGACGAACACTGGATCTGGGGCAAAGAGCAGGAGTGTGCGTTCAGAACCGTGAGAGAAATGCTGCTTCAGGATCGAGTCCTTACTCACTTAAACCAGGACTTGCCCGTTTTTGTGGCATGCGACAGTTCGTCGTATGGCCTGGGCGCCGTCTCATCACATCGGATGCCGGACGGAAGTGAAAGACCGGTAGCGTATGCATCGCGCTCCAAAACACAAACGGAAAAAAGTTTCCACAAATCGAGAAGGAAGCTCTCGGAATCTACTGGGGTGTCAGAAAGTTTCAGCCGTACTTGGAGGGTCGTCGGTTCATACTGATCACAAACCACAAACCCCTGAAGTACATCATGGACCCTGGAAAAAAGTACCAGTCACAACAGCAGCACGACTGCAACGCTGGTGTCTCTTCCTTAGTGCCTTTGCGTATCAAATTGAGTATCGAGGTCCCAAACAGCATGCAAACTGTGATGGATTGTCTCGTATACCGCTTCGTCAGGTGCCAGAAGACAAGCCTGATGAGGTCGAAATGTTTCACATGACCGTTGTTGAGACGTTACCAGTCACGGAAAGAGAGCTCAGAAGATAAATACACAGAGACGCACTGCTTTCTCGTGTGGTACAACTGGTGGAGTCAGGTTGTGAAGTTGTCGTATCGCAACCGATATTCGCACCTTACCTCAATCGCAAGGACGAACTGACATGGCATTCTGATGTGGGGTAACATAGTGATTGTTCTCACAAAAATGCGAGGCAGAGTGATGGAGACACTGGAAGATGGACACATGGGGACTGTAAAAATGAAGGGACTTGCAAGATGGTATGTCTGGTGGCGCCGAATGGATGAAGTCATCGAAGGCGTGACAAAGAGATGTGAAGGATGTCAAGGTCGCAAACAACCGAAACAAGCTCCGCTGCTCGTACCCATGGCAACGACTGCATATCGATTTTGCAGGACCATTTCAAGGGAAAATTATATTGGTCGTAGTGGACGCACACACAAACGGCCTGATATTTTTGAGATACGGTACACCACTGCAGCAGAAACTGTAGCTACTCTGCGGTCCTTGTTTGCAAGAATGTGTCTGCCAGAGCATGTTGTGTCAAACAATGGACCTCAGTTCGTGTCTGGGTAATTCAAATTTCACAGAAATGAATGGTATCCGACACGTGACTGGCGCTCCGTATCATCCATCCAAGTTATATTGGCAATATCGCCTAAGTGGTCCAAATTAACACCAAAACACATTCATGCTCATTTCCCCACATTCGACATAACTTACTGCTATCGCCTATCTGGGAGATTGCGTCTAGTGGAACACACACACTATCTATATATGTTATGATTACCCAACATATCGCTATTAGCATGACATTTATTATCGTGTACGCGATTAGTGTGACATAAGTTATTAGCCCTACTCTAAATGATATTTTACCAGGTCATTTGATGGGTTATACGACGAGCGAGGTAACTGGTCTGCCCAGGTGATCACCATCACCCAGGAAGGATCAACATATGAGAGTCCTCCATAGTTCTTCACGTCTTCTGCAGCCAGTTTCAAAGCATGCCTTGACCTTGCTTTTTTCTCACCAGACACATCTTGTGTTGCTCGGTTATACACTTGATAGAACACATCACCTTTAGTTGCATCGGAATCTGTCCACATTGATGCAAACATAGCAATTCCATTTTTGCTACAACTGCTGTCTTGGAGGCACTCAGCATGTCTTCAAAGTTACTTGGTGTCCTACCTTCATACGAGGTACCCATTGTGCGTAGCCATTTGATGTGATCTAGTACAGAATTGTGCATCATAAGTTATACTGGAATTACTGGTTTAATCTGAAAGATGCATCTAATATGTATGGAATCATGCAAAATAATATAACTCAGTGGTCACAGTTTACCCAGAAATACTATATCATTTTTACTCCATCCCATTATGGGTTATATTTAATTTGGGCTAACCACCCGTATGTACCATATCCACTGATGTCAATTATAAAACACCAACAGATCACCTATGATATAACTGTCTTTTCATTTCCAAAGCATATCAGTTGTTCACCAGATAAAGACCAATATCAAGGTATCAATGATTCAGAATGGCATATAAGTGTACAGACCAACGAAGTGTTGCTATTACCTTGATTATCGTGAACTTGGAATCAAACACCTGAACCAGCGGGGTCTTAATGAAGCTGCTGGAACAAAACTTCCCTGCGCGATCACACCATTTGCCATCATCTTCCTTGAGTTTCTTGTCTCCGTGATCACTACCATACTGGTAGAGTCGGTTTCGTATTGCTGGAACATGTTAATGTTATTGAAAACAAAACATGTCAGCATTTCGTATGAATCATGGGTGATTATTTATTTAAAAAAGTAATATACAAAAACAAGTTATGTCTAGTGTATTGGTGATACAAACTGCTGCCGCATGTTGACATGTCTAAAACCCATTCTCAAAACTTAAGAACATACCATTTAGAGCATTAGCCACTGTGTATTTTCAATAATTTATCAAAGTTGGATATATTTTGCCACTTGGTGTAGCTACTATCTACTTAAGGTAATATTGACTACATTGTTCATGGCTCCAAGAAACGTCGTACTCATTTTTGACAATAAGTAAGTTAAGTTATATTACTTAATGTAAATTTTCGATTTTTCCGAATTACTTCATCAATAGACGTTTTTCTGTGAACAAAAAATATTGTGACATATTATATGTGTTAGGCTTTATATTGATCGGCACATCAGTTGTATACTGTGTTCGAAATAAGAAGATTGTTTAAGTTATTACAATTATTGTTTGTTCTGTATAATGGATACCATATATAACACCATATTCTTGGGTCGCAGAAATGTCTAGTGAGGTAGTAAATCTGGACAAAGCACACCATTTCATTTTGTTGATAGGAGCTAGTCAAACTAAACGTAACTCGAGCATAATATGGCATCGTTCAGTGGTCAGTGATATCCAATTCTGAAAAAAGTATTAAAATACATTGTGGCTCTGTGATAATCAAAGCATGGTCACATATCCTCTAAAGTGTATATTATTATGATACAACACTAGTTGTTCAAGCATTTCAGCTCCCTTAACCTCAATTAGAAGAATAAACAAAAATGTATTTGATGATACAATACATCCATGTCAACAGTAAAGCAATAATATAAATACTTAAACTTACTGTAAACAGGGTATAATTTATAACAATGGGATAACAAAAAGAATGATCAGAAATCAGTTATAGTCGCTAGAGATGAGCTACCTACGCGCACATCAAACTTACTATTTCTTCAAAAAACATTAAGTTAATGTTAACAGGTGTGTAGTGTAGCTTATATATGCATTGCATTTTTCTTTATGGCACAATTTTTATGTTGTACATAGTTGATAGATGGTTGTTGCATCTTCAATTTGCATACACATACAACGTTTTCTTTATATTTATAACAACAGAACATATAACCAACTGAAATGTATAATATACTAAAAAACGTATTAATAAAACTGGAGATGATTTATGAGAACAAAAAACAAGAGTGTCTCAATACACTTACATGTTTCGCAATGTATGCCTTTGTAGATGTTTTTAATACATATGCAGGAATACCCATTGATCTCGTCATTGCATGCGCCATAATTCTGACAAGGACTGCTAGAACACTCGTTGATATCTTAAATAGAAGGCATATCAGTTATATAGATACTATTTATGTATGTATGTTTGTATGTATGTGTGTATGTATGTATGTATGTATGTATGTGTGTATGTATGTATGTATGTATGTATGTATGAATGTATGTATGTGTGTGTATGTATGCACGCATGCATGTATGCATGTATATATATATATATATATATATATATATATATATATATATATATATATATTATATATATATATATATATATATATATTATATATATATATATATATATATATATATATATATATATATATATATATATATATATATATATATATATATATATATATATATATATTTATATATATATATATATATATATATATATATATATATATATATATATATATATATATATATACACACACACATACACATATATGAAGGTATGCTCATGAAACAGCTAATATGAGCATACTGGACTTTGAGGATGACAACAACTGGCGATGCGCTAATTTATTCAGTGGCGATCCCATCAATCAGCACATACTCGGCACGCCTTCTTGCAAAAGCATGTATGTTAATAATAATGGCTATTTTCATAGCGCCAGTATCCGCCATGTGATGGCGCTCATGGCGTTTTTACATCATTGTGTAAATCATACACACAAAACATCATGCTAAAACAATACCATAAATGTTAATAAAGTTACATTTAAAATTTGATATATATATATATATATATATATATATATAAAATAACATAAACTATACTATTAATATAAACGGTGACATCATTATCAGTGTAAAGTAAAATTTAATATATATATATATATATATATATATATATATATATATATATATATATATATATATATATATATACAAAACAAACAGCTGCTTGTGTTATACGAAAATAGTTTAAAGAATTAGTGTCCAGGAAAAGTCCATATATATTACTCCAAGTAAGCTTTGAAAAAATTGTGTTTTCAGTGCTGCCTAAGGATTGTTGCGCTGGCTCTGATATTGTTTGGAAGTGTGTTCCAGCCATTTCCAGGCCTTTTACTCGGATATGGTGAACGGTCGCGCTCCCCACGGGTTTTTAGATTTGTGTTCTGTTAATGGCAGCTTGTTTGCAGAGCGCACATGTCCACGGAGTGGATCGTTCGGTTTAACAAGGCTAAACAAGTAAGTAGTCGAAACACAGTGTACTGTCTTGAAAACAAATATGGAGATTTTGAAGATGATACTCTTTTCGATTGGTAGCACGTGTAGTTGTTTGAGGAGATGCGACCAGACTTTTTTTAATTTTGACCTCCCAACTATTCATCCAGTAGATATAGTTTGACATGTGCATCGTTTATGGAAAGTAGGTGCATGTCTCAATGCTTTCTTCCCTTTTATCAATGATTATGAGCGTTATGATTATGATACGTGTTCTCTGGGTTTTAATGCATGGGACTGGGCGCGTCTTTCCTTTTTCGATTTAGGACACACATTTGTATACGCAAGAGTTGCCATTTTAGTCAGGATGCAAGGCATTGCATCATTCACCGTTGGTGTTATTAGTGTTTCCTTTTATATTCGCTGTACAGAAGTACATTATATCAATGAAGTTAACCTCAAGGTTATATATGCTGAAGGCACTTAGTTTTACCGTTAAGTATTCAGCAATAGTTAGTCTTTTCTCTATTTAGTCTTGCAATACCGCTGCTGCTGCAGTATATGTGGACATGTGGACTCACTAACAGTCTGATGTTCAGGAGACTAGTACCGGGGTATTGGGCTCAGTCACAGGCCTTGCGTTGGGTTGCTGAGTCCACATTTCTTTCTAATAATTCGTCATAGTGTGCCAACACAGTAATAAACGTCATACCTTTTCATATGTACACTAGTCTGTGTTCCTTTCTTGCATCATATATATATATATATATATATATATATATATATATATATATATATATGTATATATATAACTGTAATTTGGGCTGAATATCTGACAATAATAATCAATGTTTGTTTTCATGTTAAGAAGAAACTAGGTATTCTTCAACAAATAAGATGAATTGTTTGAACATTCAATGACAGTGACACACCTGTCTCGCAGTCAACACCTGTGTAGCCAGCGACACACAGGCACTTGTACGTGTTGTCTTCACCGAAACAAGTGGCGCCATGTGTACATGGGTTGTTATCACATTTATTGATATCTGTGAAGAACAAAATCACAATTTAGTTCATGCAGGACATAACTTTGTCTTTGCTACAGTAATAATGTAACATAAATCACTGCCATATATCATTTATTCAAATAATAGCAAATGGTGTTTAATAAATATGGGGTTATCTACTTGCAATCCGCTCAACCATCAAAGTGACAAGAATGAAGTTGATACCAATAAAGTGTATGATTTTTCATTATTATAGCTTCAGACTTGGGGTCAAGCAAGGCAGTGTGGAACACAAGAAGTTGCTAAAAATGACATGTATTTCACAATTGTTTTATTTATTTGTTGATAACATGCATAAACCTTTTTATAACTGTGATACCAATTGACATTTTACATTGATATCACTTTTTTCAAATATATTTCCTAAAATAACTATTCGTAATAGCATACAATATTAATAATCCATTAAGAACATCAACATATTCTATAGTATATCACAACCACTATTTCTGAGAAAAAAACGGACTACCTTTTATGACGCAAAACAAGGCTATCACAATGTGTACATCACTGTACATATTCACCTTCCCTTCCTACAACCGTTGTATATATCCATTCACATGTAAACCTTCACCCATATCCCTCTCCAGTTGCTTTGTTTGTATCTCTCTCTCTCTCCTCTCTCACTCTCTCTCTAACTCTCCTCTTCTGTCTGTCTATGAAATAATATTAGCTCGCTGAGGTTTCCATATCCAGTTCAAAAATCACTCACATGAGCACTTCTTTGTTCCAGACATAAACTTGTAGTTGTCCTCACATTGGTCCGAGTCACATTCTCCCGCCGTGCCGCAGAGTTTACAGTTTGGGGTACAGGTACTCGCTAAAATGTTTGTACATTAATAGAAACGAATTAATTTCTTAATGAGTTAAATAGTATGTGTGATTATTGTGACTCCTATTGACTAGTACAAGATATATCATATCAATAATAGCATACTTGCTTAATGGTCTATTAAACAAAATCAACATCTACATTATACCATAAACAGCCTAAATTAATGATATTCATTTAGAAACAGAACACATTTCTACAGGCCTGAAGTAAACCACTCAAATATCAGTAATTTTGTGTGAGTCTGTGTTAGTTTACGACAGCATTTGCTATGGTCATAATAACGAGAAACGTGACTTTTAAAAATATGATCATATTCATATATCTGCTTCTCCCCATTCTCTCTTCTGCAAAGTTCTCTCTCCAATTTTAATCTACAACAATGCCACTCTTCTTCCTATATATCTCTCTTTGTGTCTCTCTCTCATATTTGCTGTCTCTATCTCTATCTCTAAAATACAGTAGTTTTTTTTACCGTAGGTTTTCATGATCCGCCATAACATTTCACACTTGAGCACTTACAGTTTGGGGTAAACTCGCTACAATTGATGCACATTTGTAGAAACTAATACATTTTTTATGAGCTGAAAAGTCTGTTTGGTTATTGCGACTCCTATTGACCATGAATGTTACATTGACATAACTTGGACAAGATATCAATAATAGCATATATTCTTAATGGTCTGTTTAAAAAATCAATATATATAATATAGCATAAACAGCGTGAATGAATGATATCCATTTTGAAACAGAAAACAATTTCTACAGGCCTAAGGGAAACTACACAAATATTAGTAATTTTGTGAAAGCCAATGTTATTTTACAACAACATTTTCTTTGGTCATAATAACGAGAAAGATTACTATTAAAATGTATTAATTTCCGTATCTTTGCTTCTACCCATTCTCTCAAAGGTTGCCTTTTATGCCAAGTTCTCTCTCCAATTTAATCTACAACCATATCCCTCTCCTTTGGTACTCATTTTATCGCTCTCTCTTTAACTCTCTCCCTTTCTCTCTCTCTCTCTCTCTCTCTCTCTCTCTCTCTCTCTCTCTCCCTCTCTCTCTCTCTCTCTCTCTCTCTCTCTCATACACACACATTAGCTGTCTCTGTCTCCAAACTTACTGCAGTTTTATATCGTAGGATTTGGTGATCCGACAAACAATTTCTCACCTGAGCACTTCTTTAACGCAGGTACAAAGTCGTAGTTGTCCTCACATTGGTCCGAGTCACATTCTCCCGCAGTGCCGCAGAGCTTACATTTTGGGGTACAGGTACTCGCTACAAATGATGTAATTTTGTAGAAACTAATTAATTTGTTAACGAGCTGAAAAGTATGTTTGATTATCGCGAATCCTATTGACCTTGAATGTTACATCGATATAACTTGGTCAAGATATCTCCTATCAATAATAGCATATATTCGTAATGGTGTATTTATAAAATCAACATTTACAATATAGCATAAACAGCCTGAATGAATGGTATGCATTTTGAAACAGAACACGATTTCATTATTTTCAATCGCGTAGTTTTGTAATACAAATCATAACTTTTTTCAATAATTACTTCTGATATTTCTGCATTATTTCTTTGTTACCTTTATGAAAAATGTATCGTTAGTTTACCTGGGTTCCAACTTAATTTGTTTTGAACTTAGAATCAAATTGTAACTATTAAAAATTGGGTTTTTACATTTAGCCTAACTAGTAAACTTTCGACTTTCTAAAATAAATATCGAAGTTCTACCCCTGAATAATAGCATACGTACCTAATAGTCTAATGAAAAAAACAATATCTGCCATTTACATAAACAGCCTAATTTAAAACAGAACACATTTCTATGGGCCTGAGTGAAACCACTCAAATATTATAAATTTTATGACAGCCAATGTTAGTTGACGACAACATTTGCTATTGTCATAATAACGAGAAACATGACTGTTAAAATCAAATCATCTTTGACTCTGTATCTTTGCTTCTCCCCATTCTCTCAATGAATGCCTTTTCTGCCATGTTGTCTCTCCAATTTAAATCTACAACAATGTCCCTCTCCTTCGGCACTTTTTTCCTACCTCTCCCTCTCCTTCCCCTCCCCTCCCCTCCCCCTCCCCTCCCTCTCCCTCTCCCTCTCCCTCTCCCTCTCCCTCTCCCTCCCCCTCTCCCTCTCCCTCCCCCCCCTCCCCTCCCCCTCCCCCCCCCCCCCCTCCCCCCCCCCCTCCCTCCCCCTCTCCCTCCCTCTCCCTCTCCCTCTCCCTCTCCCTCTCCTCTCCCTCTCCCTCTCCCCTCCCCCTCTTCAAAACCCAACATACTTAATTGTCTGTTTAATAATCAACATCTACAATATACCATACAAAAGTAAATGAATGATATGCATTTTGAAACATAATATATTTCTATTGGCCTGAGGGAAACCACTTTTTGTGAAAGCCAATGTTAGTTTACGACAATATTTGCTGTGGTCATAATGACAAGAAAGATGACTACTAAATTGTGATCATCTCCGTATCTCTGTTTCTCCCCATTCTCTCAATGGATGCCTTTTATGCAAAATTCTCTCTCCAATTTAAATCTACAACCGTGTACCTCTCCTTCGGCACTCGTTTTCTCTATATCTCTCTTTCTCGCAAATATGCTGTCTCTGTCTCTCAAATTACAGTAGTTTATTACCGTAGGTTTTCAAAATACGCCATAACATTTCTCACCTGAGCATTTCTTTAACGCAGGTACAAAGTTGTAGTTGTCCTTCTTTGGTCCGAGTCACATTGTCCCGCAGTTCCGCATAGCTTACAGTTTGGGGTACAGGTACTCGCTACAAATGATGTACATTTGTAGAAAATAATTAATTTGTTAATGAGATGAGTGGTCTGTGTGATTATTGTGACTCCTATTTACCAGGAATTTTACATATATGTAACTTGCACAATATATATCCTATCAATAATAGCATACATACTTAATAGGCTATTTAAAAAATCAACATCTGTCATATACCATAAACAGCCTAATTGAATGATGTACATTCAGAAAAAGATCACATTTCTACGGGCCTGAGTGAAACCACTCAAATATTAGTAATTTTGTGAGAGCCAATGTTAGTTGACGACAACATTTGCTATTGTCATATTAACAAGAAACATGACTGTTAAAATCTGATCATCTCTGTATCTCTGTTTCTTCCGAATCTCTCAATGAATACCTATTCTGCACAAGACAAGAAAAATTACTACTAAATTATGATCATCTCTGTATATCTGCTTCTCCCCATTCTCTCAATGGATGCCTTGTATGTAAAATTCTTTCTCCAACTGAAATTTACAACCATGTCCGTCTCTTTCGGCACTCATATTCTCGCTATCTCTCTTTCCCTCAAATTTGCTGTCTCTGTCTCTAAAATTACAGTAGTTTACTTTACCGTAGGTTTTCAAGATCCTCAATAATATTTCTCACCTGAGCACTTCTTTAACGCAGGTACAAAGATGTAGTTATCCTCACATTGATCCGAGTCACATTGTCCCGCAGTGCCGCAGACCTTACAGTTTGGGGTACAGGTACTCGCTACAAATGATGTACATTTGTAGCAAATTATTTATTTATTAATGAGATGAATAGTCTCTGTGATTAATGTGATTCCTTTTGACCATGAATTTTACATCGATGTAACTTGTACAAGATATTTCCTATCAGTAATAACATACATACTTAATTGTCTGTTTAATAATCAACATCTACAATATACCATAAACAGCGTAAATGAATGATATGCATTTTGAAACATAATATCTTTCTACAGGCCTGAAGGAAACCACTTTTTGTGGGAGCCAATGTTAGTTTACGATAACATTTGCTGTGGTCATAATGACAAGAAAGATGACTACTAAATTCTGATCATCTCCGTATCTCTGTTTCTCCCCATTCTCTCAATGGATGTCTTTTATGCAAAATTCTCTCTCCAATTTAAATCTACAACCATGTCCCTGTCCTTCGGCACTCATTTTCTCTCTATCTCTCTTTCTCGCACATTTGCTGTCTCTGTCTCTCAAATCAAAGTAGTTTTTTACCGTAGGTTTTCAAGATACGCCATAACATTTCTCACCTGAGCATTTCTTTAACGCAGGTACAAAGTTGTAGTTGTCCTCACATTGGTCCGAGTCACATTGTCCCGCAGTGCCGCAGAGCTTACAGTTTGGGGTACAGGTACTCGCTACAAATGATGTACATTTGTAGAAAATAAATAATTTGTTAATGAGATGAGTGGTCTGTGTGATTATTGTGACTCCTATTTACCAGGAATTTTACATATATGTAACTTGCACAATATATATCCTATCAATAATAGCATACATACTTAATAGGCTATTTAAACAATCAACATCTGTCATTTACCATAAACAGCCTAATTGAATGATGTGCATTCAGAAAAAGATCACATTTCTACGTAGTTTTTTTACCGTAGGTTTTCAAGATATCTACCAGGAAGAAACTTATTATATGAGAATTATCATATACATCAAATACACTCAAACCAGGATGTCTCACATCAAGACCATCAGGTTAATTCAGAGCAAAGGACTCTGACATCTTCCTCACACTTCTGTATTTTGCAAAACAATCCCTCACGGTCGACATTATTATGGGATTGGGAGAGAAGCTTATCAACATCAACAAATTAGCTGAGAACTACTCCCAAGAACACGCCGTTGTTATTTTGGCCTTACGTGTCTTCACTGCACTTCAGCTTACAAAAGCAACGAAAAAGTGAGACCAATCAAATTACTGTACAAGAACTCAAGGTTCAAGCAAACCTTCGCTGCAGTGGGCTCCACGTGGAAGCGTGACGGTTAGTGCATTCTCACTGGCACTAAGGAATTCACACGTGAGCCTAGGCGTTGGGGAGCGAATGAAGGAAGTTGATGTGGCAATAGAGATCAAGGTCAATAACATTTATGGTCCAAACCTCAACCTCCGGCCTGATCTCTTCATTGATCTGTCAACATTTGCACCATGCAGAATGACACGCATCCAGCACATCACGAGAGTAATTTTCAAGTACGTATCTGGCGCAGGGCCCTTGATCACTTCCCGACATTACTGCTACCGAAATAAATACATTATTAATTACAGCCACGCAACTTTACGTGTTAGAGATAAAAAGGGGGTTTGAGGCTCGGCTGCATTTGTACAAGAACAGAGAATAAAAAACCGTCACCGAAATTACCGCTACCGAAATAAATGAATAATTAATTACAGCGACGCAGATTTAGGTGTTAGAGACCCCAGCAAATTATGGGGGAGGGAGTTCAGCCCACTTTAAAAATATATTGTTGAGGCTCGGCTGCAGTTAGTCTCGCTTAACCGACTGTCGGTCGGCTGTAGAACTACGCCGAGAAGACAGTCTAGTGAGTCTCCCGGCTTTTGAATATTTATCCGCGTGATCTATACAATGCTGCCACCTCACGGACACTGGTTAATCCTGCCGTAATTTCTATTTTTATAAACAACTGAAAATGTGTATTTCTATTTCTTTTGTGTTAATATAACTTCAATGTTGAATACTTTACATAGGGTATCATTATCTTGTAAAAGTATATCGTTATTTTAATTTTTATTTCATAGTTGGCCTGACAGCCAACCGGCGTCTCTACTCTAATCTGGGGTAAGGCCGCCCTGGCGGGTAACAAATGAAGAGCATTAGTTTCCCTAGGCAGAGTTGAGGGGCTTAAAAGTGCTACCACCTCACGGAGCCTGGGTAACCGAGGCTACGCTGCAGTAGGCCTAGTGCAAGAGCAAAGAATAACACGCCGTCACCGAAATTACCTCCACTACTGAAATAAATGATTAATTAATTGTGACGTCTATAAATTTACGAATATAAAACAAATATGGGGGATTCCTAAATGCACACAACTTGAAAAAGGTGACTTAGTTCGTAACATTTCCATATTACAGAAGGAAACGACTCAGTTCTGAAATTTCATAGCCGTATTATTTAATACGACACCGAAAAGGAGCAAGAAAAGTATTCAAGATGGCGTTTGCTCAAGTTGATATGTATACCAGAGTGACGAAAAATGTGATTAAAAGTATTAGTTTACTTATTACGTATGCTAATTAATATCTCATTTGCATAAGTACCTACGGAAGCATCTTGCAAAGTGTTTGCAAATATAGTTGCATAGAGGTGGAACCGAATTCTATATAAGATGCCGACATTTGACTGTCACCTCTTGGACTTGGGCTGCAGCCAGCGACAGAACTGGTGAATTCCTAGCTGAATCTTATTTGCATGATGACAAATTTCTTTGCATACTTTTTAGGCATACTTATTTTGTAAGTAACTAGACCCTACCATGCCGGCGAAACGGAGAGGAGACAGCGCTTCGGACACCACCGAAGTAGGACCAAAAGAAGACGCCCTTCTGCTGGTCAGGTTTGTAGAACTTTTGCCAAACGAAGCGGTTGTCGAGAAGTTACGCCATGTGCTAAAGCTAACACTTTAGGTGTATACAGTTTTGTTTACACTACTACCACTATGTGTAGATGTACGTGTTTTTGGTTGTGTCACTATGCACAGACACCATTTTTGTTGACTGCGCTATCGTTATTCGCAGGTTATTTTAAATCGTCTAAACATATATTTCAATTGAACTATTTCCACCCTATGAACATATCATGATGTCATTAACTCAGAGCCTAATTAACATTTCCTTTCTTTTTTGTTATGTTTTTTATTGAAATCAATGCGATGATTATCTCTGTTCAATTACAAGCTTTCACATATATTAACACTTTACTAAAAACTGTAATGTGCTTTGAAATGTACAACTCAATTAATTGTATTCCGTATATCTATCACAATATCTTTACACAATGACTCGTTTTTAATTACAGTATAATGAAATAATTTCGATTAATCGAAAATGATTTCGGATTAAGTTTTCGTCTCCTATTTAGGAGGTATTCTAAACAACTGCTTATCAAATATATTACATATAAATGAAAATGAAACTGACTTAAACGAGCAACAAATAATTCGTCGTTCGTCATACTATGATTTCGACCAGTTTCGTAAGTTAGCTAAGGAAAATTAATTTAGTATTTTAAGTACAAATATACAGTCTGTAAATGCCAAGTTTTCTGAATTTTCTAAATACTGTAAACTTTAAGTTTAGTGTAATATGTCTTCAAGATACATGGATAGATGTAAGTGAGGATATATTTCATTTACAAGGCTATGACTGTATACTACAGGGTAAAACATGCACCAAGAAAGGAGGGCTGATAATATAATTTTATGTAGATGACAAGTATAAATCAAAAGTAACATTTAACCTCAATACATATGAACATTGGGAAGGATTGATAGTTAAAGTACAGGGTAATACTTTATCTAAGACGTTTACTATTGGTAATATATATCGATCTCGTGAACGCGAAATGAAGACATAAATGTATTTATTGATGAATGTACACAAATTATATCGAGATTGGATAACTGTAATAATGATATCATTATTGCCGGGGACTTTAATATTAACTTACTTAAACTAAATGAAAATGACATGTTTTAGTAGCTTATTTGACACGATTATATCGCATAGTCTGTACCCTCAAATAAGCCTACCCACTAGATTAACTAGAACAACTGGAACTCTGATAGATAATTTATTTTGTAGACTTCATAAATCAATATTAGAAAATACCGCAGGAATATTAACTACACGATTTTCCGATCACCAGCCGTGTTTTATGATTATGCTTACTACTGACAAATTACATTCACCTCCTAAATATGTAAAATAAATACCGTAAATGCGGACGCAATGATAAGTGTTAAGAATGAAATAAAAATAAAAAATAAAAATCCAACTGCTGACCCAAATTGTAATTATGATATAATATAATAAGAAATTACACCTGTTAAAACTATACATATGCCAAACAAGTTAGTAAAATTTAATAGATGCATACATAAGAAATCAACTTGGATCACCCATGGTCTGTTAACATCAATCAAATATCGAGACAAAATATACAGACAATTAAAATAAATTAACAAATCCTAGTTCAAATAATTGTATAAATCTATTAAAATTAATCAAAAAACATATTACACAATATTAAAGAAAAACATTCCGGCGGCTACGCAAATTAATTTTGAATCTCGTTTTTCACTTTTTAAGAATGATATACGAAATACCTGGAAAACAATAAATGTATGTCTGTCAAAAAACATACTAAAAAGTTTCCCAATTCATTTGAAAGACACTAGCAATGAAATATCAGACAATTATAAAATTGCTGATACATTTAATAACTATTTCACAAATATAGCTCAGACTTTTGTAAATTATATCAAGTATGAAAGCACCAAAGATTTTAGTTATTATTTAAAAAGACAAATAAACTCATCTTTTTAAATAAACAATGTAGATGAAGAGGCAGTAAAGAAAATAATACACAAATTACCCACACAACTTAGTTGTGGATTCGAAGGTTTCTCTTCAAAATGTTTAAAAATAATTGAACCTACAATCAGTAAGTAATTCCAATTTAAAAAAGGATGATCCCACATTATTAAGAAATTACAGACCAATCTCTTCATTACCAATGATATCAAAGGTATTAGAGTAAATTATCTTTACCCAGTTATCTTCATATTTTCATGGATGTAAGCTATTTTTCGATAACCAATATGGTTTTAGACCAAAACACTGCACTGAGTATGCTGCACTTGAATTAGTAGACATAATTATAAATCACATGGACAAAAATGAGGTGTCAGTTAATATATTTCTTGGGTTTTGATAGCATTGACAATAATATTTTATTACATAAATTAAGGTTTTATGGACTGGATGGTTCGACTCTACTTTTATTTGAAGGTTATTTAAAGGGGAACTGAAACACAGCTGTAACATTCCATATACCTAAATGTATACTATATAAGTATACATTAATGGTGACAGAAGCATATTCACTTATCAGACAAACTGGGAATAAAATTATTTTCAGTGCCTAAATCGTCGTCATAGAACACTGCGTATCGCCATCTTTATTCCAAGCCGAGTGGTTTGATTACCTCCTATCTAGCCCATGTAAAATTTTGGTTTCTTTCGGTTTTCTTCGTTATTAGACATTTCTGCGCAAAAACAAAGATATGGTACCTTATTATACACGAAAGGGGTCCTATGTGTCAACAAATAATATTTATTTGCATTCGTAATAAAAAGGTTAAATTAAATACCAAAGATTTTTAACCAATGAAAAAATTCGAAACGTGACACTTCCCGAGAGCAGATTTTGACAGGCTTCAAGGGGCGGGCCTACCGAAAGGAAGGTCAGTCCGGACTATTTTTCTGTTGTTTACAAATGTCGGAAGTGTTTTACGTTAGCGAGGAGCTACGCTATTTGCTAGTGGTCTTGGATAAATCACAGTAGAAAATGGATCCGACAGAGGAAGCATTTGTAGCACAAGTGAGAGAAGCATCTATAGCACAAGTGACACATGTAAAGCCATTAATTCTTGCTTAACCCAGGGTGCGAGCCGAGGTGCGAGGCGTCAATTAAACCCCGCCGAGAGTCGGCGAGACGGCGAGAAAAGATCGCAATTTGTATGGAATCGAGGATGTTTGATTTTGGGAACAATGTGAATGTGGCATGGTGTTTGTGTGGATACTGCGTCCCAATGTCGACGCACATCGAATTTGTATGTTGTCTGGAGAAAGCTGGGTTGCTCGACCGTGCTGACAGATGCCTGCATGAGCTATGTCAATGACTGACGAAGACATCTGTCAATGACAATGTTGGGAATATCGGTCTGTTGTCTATGTGCGATTTGCGTGCAGACTCGTTCGTTCGAGGTAAGTAATATGTAGTTCAACAGGTATCGAAACATTATTTTGCGATTCAAACCTAAACAGAGCAATTATACTTGTATGGCCACACAATGACACATATTAAATAACAAATTCATTCTATCTTCGAATTCGTAACGTAAATCTTTGTTACAAACTTATTTTCTTTTTGACAGGATGTTACATGATGTGTGCATCCTTTTAATATAATTATTTAATTTCCATTTTAAAATGTTAATACAATTTGTTTAATTTATGTAAATAATGTTATTTAGATATGCGTGCTGCCATGCAATTTATAATATAGTCTGAATAATAAATAGATGTGTAATAAGGACATTGTGCAATTCACATGAGAATATTGAATTGGAGTTTTAATGTATTGTATACAGTATATTGGATATGTGCGGGTGTATATGTTATCAAGACCACATCATGACAATCATAAATTCATGTGTTTGCAAAATGCTGTAACAATTTTACATAAAAATTAATTGTTTGTGAAATGCTGTGATAATTTTATTAAAGTATTTCACAAACAAATCAACCAATGCGCTGACTTCATGATGTGATATTGATGAATTACACAGTTTTGCCAATTACTAATAATCATTATAAGATAATGATTGTTTACTATAAATCAAATGTCAGAATGTATCGGTTAGCTGCATATCACCACTGCATATGTTCAATGGGATGCTTCCAACAGGCAGCAGGCATAGTATACTAGCCTGGGTTTTTGCAGGTGCAGAAAAGGGAAATTAGTTTTTTTGGTGTAAACAACAACATTTTCTCTGTTTCTCATTAGTGTCAGAACTGCTTGAGTCATCATCAGTGATATCACTGTCATCCGCTACCACAGATTCCGGATCACTGTCTTCAGAATTTTCCTTCTGACTGTTGCAGACAGAATGATCTGAAGATGGAGACAGTGAGACTGGGACATCCGAAGTGTCATCCACATTGACTGACTGCCATGGTCAGTTGAAGAAGGCATGCAGGACTGCGACGACAACTTTGCATACCCATGGTCATGATGAATATTCAATGGAACAACAATATCATCTGTATTAATTGCTGCATTGATAAAGTATCGCATTGGCGACATGATCACTGGCTCTGTTTGAGTTTGACACTACAAGTTAAAGGCTTTGCAATGTGACATCCATACTGCCATGAGGGACAATGTCATCTGGTGCACAGGATCCTTTGAAAGGTGTGCTTGGTATTTGTGAATCCTTCATCTGAAAGAATGATACATATGTAAGATGGTATGTATCTTCTGTGATATACATATAAATAACAATGTTTTGTCATCTTTTGTTTTCTCATTGCAGTACCTATGTCATAAAAAAACCACAGAATAAATCAACTTATAATTGGCATTTCGGAAAGTGTTCACGATCAAATTTTGTGTAGATGCATCTGTGGATATTGTAACATACTATGCACGAGAAATCTAAATTTGATTGAATTATTCCACAGGCCCCATAGGGTCCCCCAGACTATTTTCCCACAATTGTTAAACAAATCTACTTTTGCATGGCTGTTGTATGTGGTGGTGCTACTGTACACACAAAAATCTGTATTTTATTGCATCATTCTAAGGGCCCCCAAAACACAAAGTAATACTGGTGATTTGTTTTTTGAGAAGATCCCTTGAAATGACCCCCATATCAGTTTTGTGTATTGGGTATCTGCTTTCTGGCTTGTCTGCTACTGCTAGCCAGGGTCACTAGTCAACTCTGTCTCAATGAGACCAGTGGACAGTGGGCTGAGCAGGGTGTTGTGTTTCAACCAGGGAACATTCCTGCAATAAATAGAACATTACCTTTTCAATGGTGCATTTTGTGCGGATTCCATTATATGACTAACCTTCCTGGCATATTTGAATTAATATGTATGTGTTCTGAGTCATTCAGACATCATTACAAACAAACAAAACCCACTCCTACATAAGCAGCTCACATAAATTACATAGTAAACCAATTATTCAAGCCCACTTGCACATATAAGGAAATAATACCAGACGTTTTTCAGAAATTATACCCATGTTACCAGAACAATTGGGAGAAAAACGGATATGTGAGAAAAAAAAATGTGGTGTGTATCAAATTTGCTTTTCTCAGCAACTACATAACATATATACAAGTGTTGTATATCAAATGAAAGCTAAGAAATGCAGCTTCCCAGTGATGTGCATCATATAAATATAACTGTTTATTCAACTATGATACTATAAGTTGAAATCGGAGGAATTTTTTTGGTTTTTTTCTCCAAAACGCATGCCTGAAATTCAGCACAACTTTTCGACTGTTTCTTGCAGAATACAAAACATCTTCAATTACCAAAGTTGTAGAAAAATTCAATAGCTATATTTTGATATAAGAATTATCGATGTGTGACGGGTAGAAGGAATGTTATGAGCAATATTCATCAGGTGTGTCAGTCCGAAAATATTAGTTTGTAAGGTTACAAGTAACAACAATGGATATTCTCATGTTATTTCCTTCTTGCAGTCAATATTATCTCTGCTACTGACAAAATGAGTTCCAGAAATATATATACTCTGTGTAAACAATACATTTTATTACAAAACGACAACTAGAACTACAGAACGATTCATCGATTCACATGCTGTCAACCAACTTTCAGCCAATGTTGGACCGGTTGATGTGTGCGCTCAGGCACTTCTGGTGCAGAGGGACAGAGCACTCCCTACAACCGTAGTTCGTGGCCTGTGCTCGATCACCAGCTGTCGATGAGAGAGAGCACTCCCTGCACACTCGTCGCTTGGCGAACATTCGCTCCAGCGTGTGGGTCTGCAGTGGCCGTCCTGGAAGCCTCGGCAGCTGTGGAGCTCTGTCTGCCCTTGTATCCCCAATCAGGTCGGTGGCCAGGTCCTCCAAGAAATCGAGGAAGGTTGGCCACTGCTGCGTGTGGAAGGCGTGGCCCTGGTCCTTCGCCACAACATATGCGTTATGTGCTGTAACCATCATCCCGTAGAAAAATACTCTGCGCCACCACTTCTTCGATCTGTGGTTCAGCGTGTAGTAGCTGATGGCCTGGTCCAACAAGTCCACTCCCCGCATGTGTTGTTGGTAGTCCTCCAACATCTTGGGCACTGGCACCTGTGTCCGGGCCTGCTCCCTGCGTCGCAGCACTGTGCCTTGTTCAGCCGGGTCGTGGAAGTTTGACATCACCACCACTGGCTTTGTGTCCATCCAGATGGAGTACGCCAGGTCGTCTTTCTGCGCTCGTCTGAAGTCCCCTCGTTGCAGTCGCACGTTCTTCGGGAGGAGTGTTGTGGGCAGCCCTTTCCGGTTCGCCCGCACTGTGCCACACGCCAGGATGCCACGCACACGCAGGTCCGACAGCAGGGCAACCGACGTGTACAGGTTGTCCATGTACACCTGCAAGTTGGTTCCAAGCACAGGAGCCAGCAGGTCCATACACACACGGTGTGCCAAGCCCTTCTCTTGTTGGCCATCAATCTTGCCAGTGTACATTTGCATGTTGCATGCGTAGCCGGAGTCTGACTCACAGAGAGCCCACATCTTGATCCCCCACTTGATCGGCTTGGAGGGTAGGTATTGGCGAAAGCTGAGACGCCCCTTGAACTTTATCATTGATTCGTCGATCGTGGCATGTCCGTAAGGCGTGTATGTTTCCTGGAAGCGACTTGTCAGGTGATCCAGGAACCACCGCAACTTCCATGCCTTCTCGCCTTCAGGAGCAGGCACCATGTTGTCCTGCAGATGCAGATATCGCCACATCTGGTCGAACTTGTTTCGCGCCATCACCAAAGGAAAGTTCGTCTTCAGCAACCACTTAGTAGTCCGCCAGTAGAGGTGTCTGCGAGGCAACTTCAGTATCCCCATACTGAAGCACAGTCTAATAAACGCCTTCATGCCGTCCTTTGTCGCATCGGTCCATCTTGCTGCCGATGGTGGAGGTGGATGTGCTGTCCTCTGCTGGGTGGCATAACGGTTTGACTCAGTGGTCAATCTGTCCCACATCTGAAGTGAAACAATGATATAATCAATGATAAAGTACAGCTAACAGAAAGAGTACCTTATATTTTTCATTAGTATGTTGGTATACATTCACTAACATATGTATAAAAATTCAAATAAATAAAAACAATGTCAACATGGAACACACATATCTGCATAAATAATAATATTGCAATTTTTTGCCCTATACAGACTATACTGTCTGTTCCACACACATAAAATAAATGGCAAAGGTAATAAATTGAACTGCACCAATAAAATATAATTTGACATACCATATGCATATAAAATTATAACAAAGCAAACTGAATACAGGTACCTAAAACGAATTCCCCTAAAAACAACCCCAACGTGAACATCAGACATCTTGTTTCATTTTTTTTCGATACTAACCTCATCATCCCACATGAGCCCAAAGTAGTAGCCAGCTGTCGACTCCTCTGGGTGTTGGTAGGCGCTGCCACCATCCAGCAAGCAATCTGGCACGTTGACAGGCCGAAAACGGCGAGGATCAGTCACCCAGTCGGGGTGGAAACCCTCGAACTCATCTCCAGACTCGTCGGATTCATGAAACAGATTGTCAATCCACTGCGGCCTTGTTTCATCGTCGCCGCCATCCTGCGCTCGATCCAGTGGGTCGACATTATCTCCCGCTAATTCTCCTTCGAAATCCTCATTCATCACTTCATTAACTCCAGAAATATCGCTACCTTCGCTGTCCGAAGCACCATTGTCCGCCATTTTTAAATGCCGCGATCAACAACAAAACAAAACTTTCGAAAAACACGTCTAAATCACTGAAACTGTCGAGATAAAAATGGCGTCTGCCTTGCAGGAAGTGTGGTGTAGCCTCGTTCTGATCGTATGACGGAAGTAGGGGATTTTAATTTATTCAATATGGCCACAACATGGCCGCATAGGCGGGCACGTTGGTAAATACGCACCGATGCGTATTTGGTCAGATGCGGCAACTACGCATCGGTGCGTATTTGGTATAAAAAGGAGTTAGGTGCAATCAATGTCCTCCTTGTTCCAATCAGAGAGACCTATTTGGCCATAATCAAAGTCATACTTGTATTTTCCAAAAATACAAATGTCAGCTTTATTCTAAATACTAATATTTTGTTTTTAATTTAAGAATATTTTTACATTGGGGTTTATACATAAGTTTCATTTGTGGGTGGGGGGGTTTACCCAACTGAGTCTTTTCCGAGATATATAAGTTTTTTTTATTGCATTGTATAAGGTTTTCTAAATAAACTTCTTGGCCATTTTCCTAATAAATACTTTTGGGAAGTGATTATGGACACCTTCCAGTTATCAAACACTAACTGCACTAACTGAACAATGCTGATGTCTGCGGTACTATTGAAAGCAGAATACATGCCTTATTAAAATATAATTTTCCTACTTTATATTCTTATTTTATAGTCTTATTTCGTTATACACATAACACTATTCATTTCCGATTCAATATACTAGTCATGTTGGTCGATAATAATTCTCCAACAGCCATTAGTACCAACAAATTTGAAGATTTATTTAAACACTCAAAGTTAGCAACATTTAAAGCTGATCTCTGTTGCAGTGGTTTGTCTTTTCATCATGCCCTAACATAAAATTATGACTGTGAACTGGTAAGAAATGCAAGTGCACTAGAGAGATGATGGGGCTTCATCCAGGCAGTGATGTTTGTATTGGGTATGGATAGTCTTTTCACTCTTGCTAGGAAACACAGGACACTACTAAGATTGTGATCTTATTGCCTAATTTGCACTAGGCTGTTAACTGCAATTAGTAACAGCAGTCCTCTGTTGTACTTTGATCATGATGTTTACAACCCTTGCAGGTAACAATGCAGGCTATGGGCCAATGTAAGGTTCTAAATGTTTTTCAATGTAACTATTAATTTTAATCACGGGATCAGTGATATTACTACCTGCTGTCGGAGACTATTCTGACGCCCAACTAAAACAAATGTGTGCCTGTTTGTCATTTGCAAAGCAAAACTGCAAATTCTTAAAGGTGAGATCCACATTTGGGTACATAATTTTTTGGGGGGATAAAAAAACGTTGTCGGTTATTTAGAAATTTATTAATCTGTCAGTTTTTAAATATCGGACACTAGTGACTTATTATGTATGTCAAAACAATTCTTGTAAAAGATTGATTGTGTATTGTATATTTTGACCATGCATATTCTACAGCAATAACAGCAGGGCATACATGAATTATAAAATATTCTACGGATATTTTATGATGACACTCTTAATATGCCTAAATAAAAATACTAAATGTGTTCCCAGGTAATACTGCCAATTGACTTGCGTTATGATGGGCAATGTCATTGGATATACACATTAACATACTTAATAGTGACACTGTGTTAAGTGTGATTGATTCTGTAGCATGTTTATTGTTGTTATACTCATTATTTCATAGAAAGTTGTGCGATGACACATGTACAGATATTACCAGAAACAAATAAATGATACCATACTCATAATGACAATAATATTTTACTAACCTGCATGGCTGCTTCTCGCCGTTTCCTACTTGTCGTTCTGGTCTCTGGCTTCGATGATAAAATGCATATAAACAGCACATCCTCAGCTTGCATAATGTCAAAAAACAGTGTCCTCATGTAATGGCCAAGATTAACTTGTAAGCAAACTACTGTTCAACAGACAGTATTCATAAGTCAACAGCTATGTCTCCAATTCTCTGCTGTGATGTTAAAACCTTGGGCAATTGTTTTCACTCTACATTTGCTCCATTGTAAATATGAGTACCTGCATGGCTATAGATAGTGGTGGATATTTTACGAGTAGCTTTCGCGCATTAATTATAGCATATCGCTGGATGCTTCCCAGAGAAGTTGAGATGGTATATCTGATTGAACAGGTCTGTCAGGGAAATAAAGTGTAAAGCCTTCAGCAATCCTGAGGATTGGTTACTGCGCTAAATAAGATCTTCCCTTTATAAATCAGCAATTAATAAAACCAGAGGTTTTTCTTGAATGATTTAAATCGGTTGATTTATGGGTTAAATCAACTTATTTAAATTTAAGAGCATGTGTCAACCTGGTTATTACTATTATGCCTATAACCAATTATATTATATACAATTGTTTTATTGAATGCAGTTAACAGTCTAATTTAAATAATAACAAAAATTTGTATTTTGCTTTTTCCCGTTAATTAATTCCAAGTAATGCCTGTAATATGACTGACAGTTCTTGACTGTTGTTGACAAATTAGCGAGTCACTCTAATTTGCATATGACGACGAGTATTGTTTAAAACAAACGTCATACCATGATGGTCGTAGCTGTCATTTCTTTTTATGTCATTATCTTGAAGAAGGTTATTCCACCACCGGCGACTGTCTATGTCAGAAACAAAAAGTGTACTTGTACCTAGAGACTCGAGCTATTTTTTGCAACCAACGAACCGGCGTTGGTTGCTATGCTAGGCTAGGTACAGCTCGCCGGCGAACTGTTGACCTAAATCCGTGGATTATATAAACATTTTTTATTTCACATTAAATAATACTGTCCACACATATTTTTACTTTATTACATTCAAATTTCTTATTACATTTAAACTTTGCTTAGGTCACATTCGTATATTATACAGACGATGAAATACAACTGTGGAACTAAATTGTAGTCGTAACGATACACGTTGGTACTCGTAAGTGCCGAGTCGGCTTGGCAACAACAAGCTGGTTTCGGCGTGTAATTTCCTACGCGCCGCTTCACCTTCCAAATAAGGAAATCGTGTCCGGTTTTCCCTCTCAGTTCACCAAACATTACTTTGTCGCTGCGTACTTATATGCAAACAAATCGGCCAAAGATGCACCTGTGGCTTTGATCGAGACTTATGTTTTTATGTTCAGTGTCTCTTTGTGCTCGTCACGTTTGTAATTAGGCTTGCAATCGGCGTTTGAAAGTGACCACCGCAGACTCTTGTCGAACTTTCCGCCGGCGGACACGCCAACTTCATCATCTCTAACCTGTTTTTTTTCGGCAGGAATCCTTTCGTGGAAGTATGTGAAAAGTTGCTTACTAACAATCATAGTATATCTATTAGCTATACAGTGCATTAAATTGTTTAATTATGTTTGTTTTAATGCGTTTGGCCCGTTTTTGCGAGAGCTATGCTGCGTCGCCTTCGACTGGCGGCTTCCGTGATTGTAGGCAACACGCCAGTCAAACCGGAAAAAGGGCCCCAGGCAAGATGGCAGCGCCCTGTGTTGAAAGTAGCTCAGTTTAACAAAAAAATATTTAAAATATACCGTGACGCTGTGCTTGTCAAATTATGGTGACAAGTGCTGTAAATTATATGTTCTTATGTTTGGGCTGTGGTTGTTCAGCCGCTTCACTCCCCCTTTAAGCAATCGACCACGGTATGTTGAAATTGATGAAATGCAATCAGAAACCCTTTCAGTCAAAATCGGAATTCCGCAAGGATCAATTTTAGGACCTATACTGTTTACTATTTATATTAATGATTAATACATTTAACTTCATTGTGTACGCAGATGATATAACACTCTCCAGGATATTAACCCAATTTACTGATAGCAAACAACATGAAAACAACAGCGTAGAATCCTTAATAAATTATGAACTCGGTAAAGTTATAGAATGGCTAAATATAAATAGATTGTCCTTAAACAAACACAAATCTAAATATATGATTTTTAATGTACCTAGAAAAGAGACGCAAACTCTTAGTCTTAAAATCGATAATGTAAATATCTAACAAGTGGATGAATTAAATTTTCTATGATTAACTCTGGACACAAATCTTACATGAAAAAAACACGTAAATCTAATTGCAAATAAATGTTCCAAAACTACAGGCGTTTTAAACAAACTAAAGCAAGTACTACCGCTAGACATAAACACACTTCTATACAATTCTCTAATCCTATTACATATTAGTTATTGTATTACGGTTGGGGGATACAAAGGTAGTCGAATATTGATAATTCAAAAAAGGGCAGTTCGAATAATAACATTGAACAGGTACAATTCACACACAGAACCACTTGTTAAAACACTTCAAATATTGAAAATAGATGATCAATTAAAAGTGCAAGAACTTAATTTGTTCTATAAATATAGGCATGTTGCCAGTTTACTTATTAAATTGGAATGGTATCCCCAATTATAATAATAAACGGTCATGATACGCACAGAGCTACAAATATACACACATCTATGACAAGATATGAATTTGCCAAAAAAGTGCCTTAAATAAAATTTATAAATGAGACTCCAGAATTAGATTAGTTTGGGGAAACAATTGTTACTCAGACTTTACGTGGGTTTGCGTATTACTTAAAAATCATCTCTTACAAAAATATCAAAACGTATGTACAATATCTGATTGATACGCATGTCAGTCAATACACAATATCATTAGAATTTTAATATGCATGTATATATATATATATATATATATATATATGGATTGATGCAAAGAAGTGTTATATGTATTTTTTGATTGTCACTTAATTATTTCTACTTGTGCTACATAGAAGCATGTACACATGCGTCAGATATATATTTAATTATAAAGAGATAAATCGTATTGAAGTACAACATACCATACATGCGTATGTAAAATTACTACGAATGACTCCTGTGATAGCGACGTTTCAGTCTTACCAGGGACCACTGACCCCCATTTCACAGTTCTGTTTTAAATTACTTATGATGACGTTTTGTTTAGGTTCACCTTATGATTAATTGATTCATGTATTTATTGGGCTCAACAAATAGACATCTTGTTATTGTTCTTATGCACACTCTGTTATATGTGACTCTATGAATCGGGCAGCCAGTTATTGGTCTTCCGTTCCCCATCATTTTTTTTTCTAATCTTTCCGGGATAAGCCAGTTCGTAGTTTCGACTATGCATGCGCCAAATCGTCCGGGTCAGAGGACAATCGACATAAACAAACCTTGATTAATATAAACAGTTTAATTGTTTTGTAATCATTGCGGGCATGACTGATTTTAATGAGTTTCGTTTGTGGAAGAAAGACAATTCAGGAGTGTTTGCGCCTCAGAGGGCTGCCAACAACCGGCAACAAAGACGAACTAATGCCGCTGGCCTTTGGTGCGCTACCGTTGGTAAGTAAAACAACGATATGTGACATGTATCCGATTCCTGGAATCAACCGTTGGTCCGCATGTCGAACAGAGCTTATCACATTTATAGCATGTACAAGGTATTTTGCATGCTGCTAAGTAATATTTATGTCATATTAGTGCATGTTTGGGACAAGTTAAAATATGGGCATTTGTGACATTTCACGTGTAGAATCCGAACCTAAATCAATTCTTATCTTTGACTACATTTGATACATCACTAAGTTAATAAAAAAAATCATTGTAGACATATTTCTGCTAAACAATTATTGTGACTTTATGCATTTTTAGAGGCCGACACGACGGTATGTGTAAACAAACTCTGTTTATATATATGTTTATTATTTACATTAAATATTTATTTAATATAATTGCTTGTTTGTATTTTTCATCTTTACTTGTAATATATGTATATATTCATTGTTTACATTTTAAATATTTATTTCATATTATTGCATTATTTCATCCAGACTATTTATTTACATTCTTAAATACTTACTTCACACTTCTGCGCAATTGTATGTACATTGTGTTTTCAACATGAAAAAAAAGGTATTCAAATTCATTTGTTAACGTATTACTATGTCATTATGATTATTTTCTCTCTGGTGTAATGTAATGTTGGTCTGTCACTCATTGAAGTAGTATGTAACCATTACAACATATGCAACAAGTGCATACCCGGTGTGGTGGTCCCAGAATCGGCCGGGCCCAGATTTGGCGCGAAACTGCCGAATCTGGGACCGTAACGGCAGCATGCATGGATTCTGCGCTCTTACTAACATAGTTTCGGTTAGTAGTATATCAAGTATTTCAATTATTGGTATTCGCAAGTTTTAAATAAAATGCATGCGCGGTAAGCGTTTTGAGGAAACTCGGCCCGGGCGTGATGTATTTCTTGAACATTACGTCAGAGCAGATAAAAGCGGGACTGCGCTTGCGCGTGCATGCAGGGTATGCGTTTACCCGAATCTGGGACCACCACATCGGCAAAACAAGTACAGTAACTGGTGACAATCTTCCCACTCTCCTCCCTGATGCATACCCGTATTTGATAAGAATAATGATGGATATTCATGGATGGGATGCAGTCTGCCTTCATAAAACAGTATGGCGAATCATGAGACATAGAATGGTAGAACACCTCCTTCAGCCACTTGGAGTCAAAGTAGGAAAATACTTTTCCATCTGTTTCTTTCCTTGTCTGTCTGACATTAGACGTTTTCTCATGTCTCGCTCACTGTACTATACACGGTATTCTGTTAATTCACAGTATACAAAAAGGGGCCACATGTGCATTCCCTTCCCCCAACCAGTTGCTATTTAAATCAGCCAGATGATGTGGCAAAACAGTGCCTTCTACACTCAATAACTTGCGATATTGCTGCGCGTTTTAGCAACCACATCTTTACCGCTGCCCTTTTGCTTTGATACGCAAACATTCCTGAATTATGTCTTTCTCCCACAAACGAAACTCATTACCATAATGTGATAACACAACGTCGGTCCCTTTACGCTAACCATTCACAAAATGCAGAAAAACCTACTGAATGCCTGACATCGACACTTGCACACTCAACAACACACCACCACATTGTAAATTATTCTACACTTTTATTTATTTATTATTCTGCACGATTACATTATAGTTCTACAACGCCCTTGTCCGATTATATACTGATACATTCTTCCAGAACATGCCATTATAGAATACAATTACTTGGGTAAGTTATCCTTCTAAAGAAAATAAATTCACTATGTATTATTACTACTTATATATGAACCACGACTAGTTGTGTTTTGCCACAACACAGTTGAAGCTATTTTGTAAAATATACTACGAGTGTATAAGTAACATAGGATAGTAATAATATTAATATCACTTTAAAACATATATACACATTTATTTAAACCGCATTCCCTCCTTAATCGTTCGGCGGTCTCATGCACCAATGATAACTCTTGCCTGACCCCATTCAAGATTAGGCCTAATGATTTTCTATCTTTCGCTTCTGAACGCGAATTATCGAGAATAAAATGGCTATACAAGTTTTATTATTATTATTATTCATGTTTTTATTATTATACACCTACATGAGCTACCTCAGGTGCAAATGTGGGTCTACCTGTATTATAGGTGTTATGTAGAAAGTTGCCATTTACTATGGATTATTAACACTGCTTTTAACATTGATTCTTGAGCACAAAATACCCAAGTTTTTGAAATCCAGCAAAGATGTATACTGACTTCAGCAGCCCGTTGACTGTTCGCAATCTAAATCGTGTCGTCCTTGTATTAATTGGTATGAATGAGGTTGCCACTTTGTAGAACGTTCAACAGGCAGTGATTGATGCATCTGTAATTGGCCTGTCAACGAATGCAACACAACAGTTACCATAGCACAACATTTGAATACGTACCTTATGGTATCCATATGTCGAAGTAAAATGTGTTACAATAATAGCACGCCTTTTACAAACGTTGATTTTTCGTGGCAGTCATAAGTTAATAACATTCGGGAAAAAATTAAGTGGACGTAATGGTTTGGTAAAACGAACACTGCATGCGGTGACGTCCAATGAAGAAAACGATATCGCCGTACTCGTTCAAGTAACTCTTGAATATGCTACTTACGCCTGGGCACCTTACGTGTACTCATGTGTATATGTACTCACAAAATACAAACAAATACAACAGTATGTACATAAAACAATTGCTAAAATAGAGACAAATTACATTTGGCGTCTAGTTTTTAAATTGTCGCTAAATCTCTACAGTACTAACAAAATGGCACATGGGGTTTTAAGTTATAAAATACTATTCAGATGACTGTAAAAGCATTTGCCAAGATTGTATGCAACATCTTGCTTCTTTCACATTTGCCAACACACTAACGGTTTCATAGGTGAATCACATTACTACTGCGGCATGACATATACTAGATCGAATAACATTGTTGTCAACAAGAAAGACTTCTGAAATCAGAATTTTAACAACATATACCACTAAATACACAAACAGGTATTCGGCTGGTCATGTCTCTCTCTTTGCTGTCCATCGCGCCCGATGATGACGTCAGTGTAGAGTATCGTCCATGTGCTTTGCTGGTCGGTGAGATATTAGTCCAATCTGAGCTGAAAAGCCTATCCCGTAGTTGACACAAAAGATGATAGGGGCAGAAGCAACAGGTAAGCCACTGCGGAGAGTGTGATCGTTTTGGTATTTTTGTGATATATTTTCTTCAGTGTGGTTCTTTCGTTTGTGAATGGACTGTCTCCACTGTTGTCGATCTTGTGCAAGAGCTCCCAGCTGTCTGCGGCCATGTTTAGCCTTTAGGTGTCATTTGACTACATCTTTGTATCGCAGCCGTTGTCCACCATGAAGACGTTTCCCTTTGGCCAATTATCCGTAGAACACGGCCTTTGGGAGTCTGCTATCATTCATACGGATGATATGTCAAGTCCATCGGAATTGGGAAGCTGTTAGCGTGGCTTCTATGCTGGATATATTTTGTCCCGTCGCAAGACTTCAACATTTTAAATGTGATCTTTCCGTGAGATCCGCGGGAGTTGTCGTATATGTCGGAGGTGCACGTGGGAAAGTTTTATGAAGTGGCGACGGTAGAGAGTGTATGTCTCCGCTGAGCATAGTAGTGTTGGAAGCACAACTGCCTTGTACACCTTGTACTTTGTGGATACTGTAATATCATGTTGTGACCATACACGCTTCCAGAGTTCTTCAAAAGCTCAAGAGGCAGCATGAATACGGTTGTTAATTTTCACATCAATGGTGTTGTCAAATGCAACAATGCTGCCCTAGTATGTGAAGTTCTTAATTGATTTTAGTGGCGTGCCATAGATTACAACATGTGGGTCGATTGAGGTTTGTCCGGGTGGTGGTTGGTAGAGCGTCACAGTTTTCTTTGTATTGATTGTATGTCCAAACAGGGTTGCAGCTTATTCAAACTGTTTGCATATCTCTCTGGTGTATTCTAGTGTTTTGTGTGTGTGTGTGTGTGTGTGTGTGTGTGTGTGTGTGTGTGTGTGTGTGTGTGTGTGTGTGTGTGTGTGTGTGTGTGTGGCGTGCGCGTGTGTATGTGTGTGTTTGTTTGTTTGTTTGTTTGTGTGTTTGTTTGTTGGTTGGTTTGTTTGTGTATGCAACGATAGTAACATCATCTGCAAATAGTAGTTCACGAATGCAGAGTTCTTGAGTTGCCGTGCTTGCATTTAGACTAACCAATTGGAATAATGTTCCATCAAGTCTAGTGCGGATGAAAGCTCCTGGACTAAGGTTTCGGACACTGCAGACACTACGCTGCCAGAAAGAGAGTGAACAAGGTAGGTGCCAAGACACATCCTTTAGTCCATGGCTAATTTCAAATGGATCAGCAATTTATCCACCGATAGACATTGATCCAGCCATACCATCATGACATTCTTGAATTATCTTGACAAACGTCTCGGGACATCCACATCTCCTTAGTAAGATCCACAAGATTGATATGTCCACTGTGTCAAAAGCGTTGGACAAGTCAATGAAAACCATATATAGGCTGTGTTGTTGTTCAACTGTTTTTTCCTGTAATTGTCGCAAGGTGAATAGCATACGGATTGTAGAGCGTGAGCGACAAAATCCACATTGCTTTCTGGGAGTATCATCTCTGCAGTGGTCTGTAGTCTATTCAGAAGGATTTTTGCCAGAATTTCCCCGCAACTGAGATTAGCGAAATGCCTCGATAATAGCCACAGTCACTATGGTCACCCTTCTTTTTGTATATTGCAATATCAAAGCATAATTATTTGAACTGTTGTGGTAGTTCTTTAGCTGTCCAACACATGCGGTAGAATTTCAGCAGTTGAGCATGAAGAGCTGTATCTAAAGATTTCAGCAGGTATCTATTCCTGGTGTTTTTTCCTGCTTTTATTGATTTGATGGCAGCTAAGATTTCCTTTAACGTTAGTGGCTATGCTATGTCATCCTGGACTGGGTATTGATTTACTGACGCAAGTGCTTCTTCTCTAGCAGTTGCTGAGCAATTCAGTAGGTCGCTGAAATTCCCTCCACCTAGACACAATTGCTAGTTTTTCTGTGAGAATTGGTGAACCTTCCGCATCTGTAATTGGCGCAACAGCAGTTTTCTGTGGACCATAGACCTGTTTGATTGCAGCGAAGAATCCTTTTGGAGAATTTTCGTCAGCTAGCTGTCATTGTTCATCAGCTTTCTTGTCCCACCAAGCATTTTGCATTACTCGTAGCTTTTTTGCAGTTTAGATTTTGCTTGCGCATAGCGCTGTTTTCGGTTTCTTGTTTGTTGGGACAGTAATGCGTCATGTGTCCTACGCCTTTCGTCTAGCAGTGATAAAATCTCGTCATCATTTTCATCAAACCAAACCTGGTGTGTCCTGGTTGTGTGCCTCAGAGTGTTAACAGATGTTTCGTATACTTTCTTACAAAGAGTCTCCCACTGATTATTAATCGTGCCATTGTATGAAAGGTTCATAATGTTGGTTTCCATATGCGTCATTAACACTTTCTGCATCAGAATCTGTTAGTTTATTTATATTTAGTTTTTCTTCGATGTGGCTTGATATGGAGGATGCACAATGATCGAATTACGTAGTGATCGATTGAACAGTCGGCATCACACATAGCACGTGTACTTCGTACGTAAGCTAAGTCTACGCTTCGTGTTTTACATAGTCTAGTATGTGGCAGTGTTTTGAACGGGGGTGTTGACAAGAGTAGTACCAGGTATCAGGCATTTTGAGAAAAAAGTATTTGTGATCGCCAATTTGAACTGTGTGCATATAGAAAGCAGTTGTTCACTATTTGAGTTTGACTTGTCACTTCCAAATTTTCCCAGGGCAATTGTCCAAGATGTGAAGTAATCTCCAACTTCTGCATTGAAGTTTCCAAGTATGATTACTTTATCGGTAGGTGGAATCTTTTGTTGCATTTGACCCAGTAGTTCATAGAATTCTTCCTTTGATTGATCCGAATTCGTGAGAACTAACGTACATTATGTAGAGTGTATAATGTTTCAGAGAGTATTTCGCCTCCACCTATACCCGTGTTGTATAACATTCGCGAAATCTCTCCAAATCCAATCTTTATACACCCGTTCACTTGTGATATAATATTGCGGAGATTTGCTCTGTTGACACCTCGTGGTCGAATATCACCTGCATGCATATGCGTTCAGCTAGTCTTTAAAAACATCCAATCATTTGATACCTATTAAGCCAAATTGATAAAAACCAACATGTGAAGTCACTCAGAGCTACATTCAAAGCTCACATGAATCCAAATAAAATGGACAATACTAATTCAATTGGGAAGGATTATTTCGAGTTATGACGGAAATGTATGGTACATCCTCAAAAAGACTCACCAAATACTGGAAATCCCAATGTCCCACTATAAACGCACAGTTAACCACAAAACACCTAACTTAACAACTCATATATAACATTTGCATTATTTTATTATAAAATCTTGTACATGCGCACGACTAGCTGTAGACTGCAGGCCTGTTTCACAAGTGGGCTGTGCCAGGGCCCACACAATCAGACATAAACGAAACGACCTGACACATTAAATTCAGGAAGGGTTGAACATTACAGACCAACCACAAATGGGCAAGTGTTGCAGCCAATGGATAGCCTGAACCAAATCAGGTGCTCTACCCCATAACATTGCACACGACATATATTAGCTTAGCATTGGTTTATCATTAAGCTAGATCTGTATGTCACGTTTTAATATTTTATGTGCGATATGTCCGATACAATTCGTTCATTGCATACAGAGAAGCATTACATGGGATGTGGTTTTAGGAAGGAGCATGCTGCACACATAAAGAGAAAGAAGTACAGCATAAAGAAGGACAGAACAGTTGTGCAGCAGATTGAAGGAAGTTTAATTAAATGGAGACCAGACTCATTTAGGCCGAGTTTGCGTTCGGTGGGGCGTCGTTGTGACGGCGTCAACTTTGGAAACGTTAAATATACTGTGATGTCATAGCGACGCGGCCGTTGAGTATATGCAGTATTTCTGGAGACGTCAGGTAGAAAGATGGTTTCATTCAGCTGAAACGACCTGCATATATGTTTTCTCCCTTTTATCCTTTTTAAGTATGCGGTCTTGCGATGTATTTAGCTATGTTATTCGGAGAATGCGCTTCCACTCAATATGTCGACATAATGTAGTGTTTCTTTTCTCAAAGTCATTTTGGAGGAAACACTTCTTTTATTGCTGATTTCAATCGTTCAAATAATGACTGGACAGTCAGTTATCTTCTATAATAGCTAAATATGCACTGACGCATCATTAGCATCTCAGTGGAATGCTTTTTTTTTAAACAAAACTATGTATCATAGAGGCAGGAACAGCGATGCAAGAGGGGCAGCGACTCCCGTAGAGTGTCGGTGGTAGAAGACACGACTCTGACCTGCAATGTTTTACACCCACAACAAGTAGTGAATTACGAACTACAATTCTTATGTGTCCAAATAAGTCGTGTGATCGTGATCTTTTTCAAAATGAATATCTGTATCTGTATTTTTAACTACTTCACTTAGTTTCGTTTCGAACGTAAACTGACCTTTATTACAATATCAAAAGTGTCCTAACCAACGAAATAAAAGCACAAACTTTGTCAGTAGTAAACAGCTATCATACCTAAGACGCAGCAATTTTTAAAGGTCCAGAGATGGCGATCGCCGATCACGAAAAAAACTAGTTCTTTTCAATGCAAACCAATGTCGAAACTACACATGACTCATTGCTCAGATATCAAAGAATCAGTGAGTATTTGGTATCTTATGTATCTGCAAGATGGGGCCACCGCTAGAGGCTTTGGTCTCTTGCGTAGCCACAAGATGGCTCCACGGTTAAAGGCTTTACCTCAACCGAGTCTTTTTAGTCGCTCTGGGGAAAAACACCCCGGCGCTTTCGGATTCGCAGGGTCTAGTAATTTAATCGAACAGTTGGGTAGACTTCCATACAAAGAGACGAAAGTTAGTCCAATTGCTGTGCATTAGTCGTAGACACTGGGACCAGAACTTCGGTCATGCAAGAGTGTTTTGTATACTTCATGAGACGTTTGTTTGAAGTTGCACGAGAACTGCACCAGGGGACAGATACAGATTTTGCAAAAATTGAAAATGGTAAAAGGGATTCAGTAATATTTTACCGTTTTACCATTCAATCTAATATAGTGCGACAACTGTCCTTGGTGGCTTTAATTGCGAGGTTATTGCATCGTGAAAGGAAGGTTACTGCAATGCAATTTCTTGCATTGAGAACAGGGGGCTATGATAGAGCATGTGACTGAACGGGTAGAGAACGTATTGGGGCATGGCCAAGGGGGGTATATATTAGTACATGTAGGGACGAACAATGCAGACAGGGATGGAACAACCAGGATACTAAAGAGATACAGAGAGTTGGTAGAGACACTGAAGAAGACGAGAGTTGAGCAGATCATACTCTCGGGAATCTTGCCAGTGATGGGGGAAGGGGAACAACATTTAGAAATTGCAAGAGGATGGCAATTAACGGACTATTAGAGCAGATGTGTGAAGAAGAAGGAGTTGGATTTGTAGATTTGGGGGATAT
>JAODUO010001929.1:42500-53532 GCA_025642075.2 Ridgeia piscesae | reverse complement strand
TCTTATTGCATATATAGGCCAGCGTTACGCGTGGGCTGGTGTACCGTCACGTCAGCGTTGTGGGCAGCTCTCGCATGCATCATTGTCCAAACGAATGGATCTGTTGGGGGGTAAACATTGCAGACATTCAGCCCTGAGAGCTGTCTGAACGTGTTTTGGCCGCTGTCGTCACGGCTGACCGCATCAGCATGGTATCACAGGAAAATAGTCTTAAATTATAATAAATTAAGGCATACAACTTTGCAGAATCACGCACTCTAACGGGATCCATGAAACCATTTATGAAGCTAGAATATTGTAAATGAGATAAACTCAATAAAATAAATGTCCACTGTAATCGAAGAGCGTTTACCAGATGCAGCCATTAGTCGCAAGCACAGCACAAACGCAAATAACATACCGGGACAGAAAGACAAACATCTGAAAACAAATCATAGATGTGAATGAATCCGCCAGAACGCGGAAATGGACCTGGGCAGGGCACGCCAGTAGAATACGAGAAAACCGATGGACATCGCGAATCACCACATGGAAACCTTACGAAGGAAAAGGATCTCTGCAGGAAGACGGGCGAGACTTTGGAGAGCCAGACCGACCAACTGAGCACCGGAAGAGCATCAGATGGCAGCGCAAGACAGACATATCTGGAAACAATATGCCCAACCACGGGACACTACGGGAACACAATGATGACGATGAAGATTACGATAGTGACGATGATGATGCTGATGGTGATGATGACGACCCGCGTCACCTTCGGATGTGGAATAAAAATAGAACTGGCATCTGCCACAAAAACATCGTGTGAAGTAGACCCACTGCCGACATCACTTGTGAAACACCACATCGACGCTCTTTCTCCCCTGTTGGCCCGGATCATCAACACCTCGCTATCATCAATCGTATTTCCTGCACCCATGAAGCACGCTGTCGTTGTACCAGTTTTGAAGAATGGAGTGTCTGACGCCAGCGTGCTCACAAGTTACCGCCCAACATCTAAAATTACGTTTGTGGCGAAGATGACTTTCGGTACATGTTTCGGAATGTGTTTCTTGTGTTACTTAATTTAAGTGCGGCCTTCGACACAATCGACACCATCGGTCACAACACACTGCTGCGACGGTTGTCTGGATACGTGTTATCTGGGGCGACTTCGATTGGCCTACTCGAGTTACTCGCGTAACACTAACGTGGCATCCGGTTTATACTGCGCACGCAGTACCATGAGAGTAATCCAACTGAACAGCGATGATCGTGATCACGGACATAAACCCTTTATGTAAATAAATTAAATAAAGTAATCAGTTGTTCAGTGCGTAAATTGTGATGTTCATCGTTTTGGTCTTTAATTATAATTCATAGAATGTGATGACTTTAAACCATATTAAAATAATTATGTCGTGTAATGTTTACTTAAGTTCTTGTGCAGTAGGGGCCTACGTTCCCAATTGGCTGTCATTGCTAATGACGTCAGTTACTCGAGTTAATCCTCTCCAAATCGCGATTGCCTCGGGTAGCGGCCTTGAAGATTGACCTTGTTTATCTATGTCAAGAAGGGTCACGTGAGCAAGTGATCTTGGATGTTCGATTGGTACACGGGTTACTTGAGTTACTCGCGTAGCTCAATCGAAGTCGGTCTGGGAGCGTCCTCGCCTGGCTGACATCTTACCTGTGTGATCGAACATGTGTCGTACGTGTAAAGAGTGGCGTGTCGGAAGTAGACACCATGACCACAAGAGTGCCACAAGGGACTGTCATTGGACCACTACTATTCAATGCATACATTGCACCACTGACGACACTTTTACAAAACCACAACATTCACCACCACCACCTATACGCAGACGACACCTAACCTTACATCACTTTCCCACCAACCGACCGCACATAACTCCTCGCGCATATGGAAGCCTGCGTGCAAGATGCGAAAACATGGCTCTATGATAACGGACTTGTGATGAATGATAACAAGTCGTAAGCCATTGTCATCCGTTCGTCAAACCTGCGGCTCGAATTGTCACGCAAACCGGGCGGGGCGACCGGCAGTCCATGATGACAATACGGCGGCAATTACACTGGCTGCCTGCCAGGACTGATTTGTTGGTGTTAAAATAAAGTTTTATTATTATTATTAACAATATAGTGAACAGCAAAACACAATCGGTGACACGTCCGTCAACAAAATAAAAATAATTGTATATTATTACAACATTGGATGCAATTACTATATTATTTCTCATCGGAACTATTGTTTGTATAATACACGGTGTGCACAAATAGTAATCACTAAATAAATATTACATTTAACAAAGTTCGAACAGCTAACACTGTTTAAGGATAGAATGTATGTTATTGTGTAATTGTCAGTACTGTAGAAACGAAGGGCACTTAATTTTATGGATCATGATAAGTACACCCTAATGCGCTGTTGTTGCGTGTCGGCACAATTGCGCACAAATGCATCAAACTGTTTGTCACACCTCTGGTTTTAGGTCAAGTAGAGTGAAAGCAACTGCTCAAATCACAGGCGCGTATGCAACAAGTAGCTGGCTTGAGAACCAACCTCAAAGAACTGTACTATCAATCAATTAATATAAAAACAACCAACATGAAAAATAATAAGTGAAGTAAATACCTAATTAATACTAACGTGGTAAGATATATATTAATGAAGAAATATACTTTGAGAAGGAGTAAACATGAAGTTATACAGTTAAGCGTCTACCCGTGTGAAATGTTTGACTAAATAAAAATTAGTGGCCGTACTTAAATATTAACTACAATGACACAGTTACACTACGAATATGCACATACATAAACACATTTCACTTGCCTTGATGCCGATGTATTTGCAACATAACAGATATGAGAGCAATGTCCATCCCTGTACTCGGCGTGAAATTGTGAAGCTCCCTAATTATATCGCTTGTTAGCGATTAATTAATTCTAATTTAACACTATTTTCCCATGCTGATGCGGTCGGCCGTGACGACAGCGGCCAGAACAAATTCAGCTATCTCTCAGGGCTGAATGTTTGCAATGGTTACCCTCAACAGATCCATTCGTTTTAGACAATAATGCATGCGAGAGCTGCCCACAACGCTGGCGTGGTGGTACATCAGCCCATCCGTAGTGGGTGCCGCTGAAAAGCACGCATGCGCCGACCCGATCATGTCAACAAGACGGGTTTTCAACAGACCGATATCCGTTGCCAATAGTGCACACGCACACTTACACGCCACACACACGCACACGCACACGCACACGCACACGCAACGCACACGCAAACGCGCACACACACATATATAATTCTATTACCCTGAAATTATATATTTAGCACCGATTCACTAGTGCATGGTTTCTAGTTGAATTTTGTTGCACAAGGAACTTAGAGATGTTTGTGTGTGTGTGTGTGTGTGTGTGTGTGTGCATGTGTCGCTGTGCTGGTGTTGCTTGTTGTTTTGTTGCGGCTTGATGTGTGTGTGTGTGTGTGTGTGTGTGTGTGTGTGTGTGTGTGTGTGTGTGTGTGTGGTGTGTGTGTGTGTGTGTGTGTTGTGTGTGTGTTTGTGTGTGGTGTGTGGTGTGTGTGTGTGTGTGTGTGTGTGTGTGTGTGTGTGATTTAACAAGATTTTACAAGAATTAACAAAATTGCTGTCTAGAGCTGTTTGAACTGCAGATTGCATGCGGACAAGGAATCCTCTTGCTTATCGTGTGTCCAATTAAAAGTAATAGTATTACTTCTTATAAAAGAATACATGAATTAGTGCCATACATAATTGTTTTAATATTTTAACATTCTAAAATGATAAGCTACTAAATAAAATACGTTGTCTCTAAAAGAAATAAGTAAAATCTAGTGAAACCAGAACATTTTCTTTTCAATCTAAACAATTAAATAACCAGACTGCAAGTAAACGCAAATCACCGGTAACTTTGAAACGTCAAGTAATAATAATAATTGGTCGGTTACTGTTACATTGCTACCAATGACTATTACATTGTGTTCTTGCTCAGCACGTTACAATTTAACATTTGTACTTGCACTAAATTATCCCAGTAGGCCTGCCGAACACTAAAGATCCCGGACTTGATGGTGACTAAATAAAGAGTATTATTATTATTATTATTATTAGTTCTTGTTGGAAGTAACAGGTGTTATGAACAGTAGTATATATTTAATTTAATACCCTTTGCGCTATTAACACACGCGGCTAACTTGGGAATCAATCTTATGTACGTAATACATATTCAGGTACGTTTATCTTATTTCATACTTTGTGTTTAATATCTTTAGATATCTTCACCGTGGTGATACATAATGATTGTCTCTTGTGATCCTAACTATTCCCCGAAAGATGTGTTGCTCACTAAGCGACAGGTGGCTCCATCTTACGGCTTTGATTAAAACCTCCCACAATATTAATAATGTATTGAGTGGTGGTTTGATCGTCAAAGCATTTCGCAAACAAAACAGTAGGTCGGTACAGTGACACTGTCTATGTTCAAGCGCCATTTCGAAGGTGTGGCTTCACGTCCGAAACCATACTGAGGGCATATTAACTTTAGTATCTCCGCCCCACTTTACTTGAAATTATCCGAGCGTGCTATTTGGGTTTTTACGTTTGAGTGGACATTTTGAACAGAAGTGTGGAATTAACAAAATGTCTGCAGTATGAAAACGTAAGGGTGATCAGTATGCCGAGGATTCATTGTGAATAACCTGGTGTGACAATGGTATAGTTTAACTATACAAGAACAAGCACACGCGACATATTGGCATAAGAAGTGTAATAACATCTGAACCACACAGTGCCAGAAAGGTATTTTCTCGCAACACTACTCATCTGAATAAATATAACATCTAAATGGCACACTGCAGTAAGCCAACAGCAGTTGTCTCTCAAGAGATCTCAGCCTTATATATGTAACATCTTGAATCACACATCTGAATCTCACTGGGGCATGGCCCCTTGGTTTGGGAATATTTTAAATAATATGCTGCGCCACAGCTACCAGTAGAAGACAGAGTAATCACGGTTTTACATTTACATATTATATGGCCCCAATGCCAACATTATACCGGCTGATCCGAAAGTAACGTTGTTGTCTTATAAGACTTTTTAGTCTGATAAATATAATAACATTTGATTTACAAACTGCAATAGAGCTATTGTTTCACAAGATTTGTCAGTGATAAATACAATAACACCCGAACCACACACAGCAATAAAGATATTGTCTCGCACGACTTGTCAGTGATAAATACAATAACACCCGAACCACACACAGCAATAAAGATATTGTCTCACACGACTTGTCAGTGATAAATACAATAACACCCGAACCACACACAGCAATAAAGATATTGTCTCACACGACTTGTCAGTGATAAATACAATAACACCGAACCACACACAGCAATAAAGATATTGTCTCACACGACTTGTCAGTGATAAATACAATAACACCCGAACCACACACAGCAATAAAGATATTGTCTCACACGACTTGTCAGTGATAAATACAATAACACCGAACCACACACAGCAATAAAGATATTGTCTCACACGACTTGTCAGTGATAAATACAATAACACCCGAACCACACACAGCAATAAAGATATTGTCTCACACGACTTGTCAGTGATAAATACAATAACACCCGAACCACACACAGCAATAAAGATATTGTCTCACACGACTTGTCAGTGATAAATACAATAACACTCGAACCACACACAGCAATAAAGATATTGTCTCACACGACTTGTCAGTGATAAATACAATAACACCCGAACCACACACAGCAATAAAGATATTGTCTCACACGACTTGTCAGTGATAAATACAATAACACCCGAAACCACACACAGCAATAAAGATATTGTCTCACACGACTTGTCAGTGATAAATACAATAACACCCGAACCACATACAGCAATAAAGATATTGTCTCGCACGATATCTCAGCCTGATAAGTTTAATAACATCTTAGTTACACCAATTTAAGTATAAGTAAGTATAATAACATATGTATTACACACTGCAATGGAATTTTTGTTTAACCAGACTAGTCAGTCAAATACAATGTAAGAACGATAACATTTGAAATATACTTGTCAAAGATAACTAATTATAATAACATATGAACTACTCTCTGCAATAAAGCTCATTTATCGACAGACCAATCTGTCTAGAAAGTTTGATAACATCTGAACCACACACTGCAGTAAAGCTACTGCGTCATAAAAATTGTCAGTCTAATAGGTATGATTACATCTGACTCACACACTGTAAGAAAACTATTATCTCACACGAATGACCAGTTTGATACAGCAATGTGTGTAGCGAGCATTGTACATGTAGTAACAACGCAACTCACACATAGTTTACACAATGCACCAGTGTGACAAATGTTTCACTAACAACAATATAAATGACACAACAATGGACACTAGCAGCAGTTATCAGTGTTATCAGCGTTATCAGCGTTATCGGTGTTATCAGTGTTTTATGCCCTCGCATTGCTTACACACACACTGTCAACGTGTAATATGTTTCACGCTGTGTTTTAACACGCCTTAAAACAAGATAACATTTTGTGTTAGAGCAAAATTATACAATATTGTCGTAGTAGTGCGGTATATAATAAGTGTGCTGTGCATTCCAACAGAATAGTGTGTAAGGACTTTACACAGACACCAACCCACCCACCCCCCTACCCATCCATGGTGGGTGGGTAGGTGGTCTGTGTACTGTCTATGGTAAGAGAACAACTATGGCAAAGCTCAGAGGCGCAAAAACAATATCATTTGGCCAGTCAAACACGGAGACAGGCAAAAGTTGTCATTGGAACATGGAACGAAAACAAAGGGTATCTGTATGTTTCCTCGGGCGATGAACTAATGGCTGGCATTATTGTCGTTACCGCCTCGTGTTTTCCAAGCACATTAATTTTAACATCATGTTTTTATTTATTGTTGACTAATAGCTATTTATGGTATCAGTATTTATTTTATCATCTATAAAACCAAATGTTTAAGGAATATGTCACCAGACACGCCCAGCTGATGACATTTGGGTCGTAGTCAACAAAGGTTAAGAATCGCTCTTTTAAGCGTTACACTATTTAATGCTGATTTCGCAAATTTGCCATTTCCTGTACATCTTTGGGATGCGTATGGTCACGTGACTGCAGTCGTCGCCCACGCAGCGACACTCTGCGACACACGTGGTCAGTGTTGCTGACTCGACGGCGTCACTCCACACACATCGTCTGTAGTCCCCGGCGAGCTCACAGGCTGACCGCTTCGTCTGTCGCATCGCCACCTCGAAGTGGGACGTCGAGCACACGAGGTGCTGTCCGGTGATCGTGACTGTAAAAGACGTGTTCGCGCCGTCTGGGACAGATTTCCTGATGATCAGACCAGACAAGAAACATTTGTACTGCGACTGTGGGGACCAGAGCCGTGAGGTTGTGTCGAGCGTGTAGAGGTCGACGTCTGCCAGAGCCAGACACGTCTTGTTGTCGGCGTCGTGCAAGCGAACTGATGTCTCCATCTTGACTGGCGGGTCGAGCAGAGGTTGAGTTGACGCTGAAAGATAATATATCTTTTCTTCAAATTATTGCGAACCGTACTCATTGAATGAATGCAAATTAATGGATTTTTCTGCATATCTCGGTATCGTATCCAATGATTTATAAATTTACCATTGGGCTTTCATAATAATTATACAAACTGAGGGAGAATGACAGGCTTTGCACGTAGATGATGAATTCATTCGATTGAACGTAAATTGTATGGACTATTGATGTCAGCATAATTATTGTCGAGAAGATAATGAAATATATATATATATAAAATTATATATATATATATATATATATATATATATATATATATAGGTAAGCTAGTATTGGCTTGCTATCAGATAATATATAATAGTGTGTTAAGGTTATCAGAAGGTCTAAAAATAACGTGTTACTGTCTATAGAAACAGAACAGCCATGGCAAAGACATGTAAACAGTAACGTACGTGGGTATATCACGAAACGGGCGGTTCCATCAACGGGGCTCGTCGACATCAGCGCTGTTGCGATCTCCTTCAACTTCGCATCCCTTCGATCTGCCAGTCGCAACACTTCCGCCTCTCCGGGATTCAGCCCGACTCCACCAGAAATGACGTCACCTGTCCAAGTCACCCAGAATTGTCTCTTTTCGCTGCAGTCCTGCGTGAGCTGAGACACGACACTGGCGCTGGTTCCGGTCGCCACTATGGCGATTTTGTTGGACTCGTTGGGGGAATTGGCGAACACCAGACGATAGACTAACTCGGCGAGGGCGTTAACTAGTCGAACCTCAACGCGACTGCAGCTTTTCACCTCAAACAACAGCGTGCTGTCTGCTCCCACGCTCCAAAGGACATCACTGGGCAGGGAGCAGCCTAAAGGAAATAACGTAACATCACAAAACGGTTCGTCTGCTCTCGACGATCTTGGTTTCATTTGTAAGCTAGTCCTATGTCCTACCTACTCTTCTTCCGTCTGTGTATATATATATATATATATATATATATATATATATATATATATATATATATATATATATATATCACGGAATATATAACTTGAAAATCTCGAAATGGTCACAAATACTTCTTTTTTTCGGTTCCACATTGTACTGTGTGTGGTTGGTTACAACGGGTTTCATTAGGTAGCGCCTGGCGTTTAAGGTTTGACTGTTTGATAAGACTTCGTCTGGATAAAAAGGGGTTGCTGGAAATTGGGAAATTCTTTGAAATATTTCGTTTTAATGTAGCTTAGGTTACGAACTTATAATTGTTTTGCAGTGCTTTTGCTACAGCGGGTTTTGGGGTTTATCACTTTTTGTTACTCAGTTTTATAAAGCTTGTTGACATTATCTTATTGTTGTGTGCACGATTTTTAATCCCGCTCACACGTGTTGACTTTTACATATTAGAACCCTACTAGACTCATGCCAGCTGGTGCACGTTATATTGCCATGCCGTGATACACAGTTACATACATATATGTAGATATACAATCAATCAGTACCCAAATATTCTTGAAGACAGGTGGATGCTGCCGTTATGTTAGGTGTATGACAATTACTTGGAGTATAAATGAGTTTTCTTCTTTGGCGTTACATACTTGAATAACCTATTGGCAGCAACGCAATGCCCCGTGCGATCTGCATTTCAACATCATATTGCGTTTGTCCATCATTCCAGTACGCTCCAACACTATAAATACGACAAAGCCACATTCAATCGTTAACACACGGAGTGTCAAGGCATGGCCCAGAATTATTGGTAAAAACAGAACAATTATGTCATGCGATATTGCATCAGTATTTGTGAATTTTGATATCATAATCGGTTTCGCCAGTGTTGAAAACATATAAATCGCCACCACTGAATTGGACAGATCTATCCAAAGTTATCAGGAAATGTCATCTATTCGGTTGTCATATGGCGGCCATCATGGAAAATGGCCGCCATCTTGGAATTTCATGTGGCTAGCACGTTTTTCTCATAAAGTTACATAACATAAATATTCCTGCCAAGTTTCATGCTTGTATCATCATTTGAACGATTGACCTTGTTATCTGCTCCACTAGAAGACGTTGAATTTGATTGAGGAAGCTTGTGAAATAATCAATAAAAGACTATAAATTGACAAGAAACTGAACGACACAAGAACGTAAATGTAGACAGCATCATGGGATGGAGTTATTGATATTTGCATTTCGGCATACATATAGTTCGAGGATACGTATATCAGAAAAAGATTGTTGTTCTTGAGGAAAGATACTGATGGAGGATTTAAAACAGGAAACGTAAACGACAATCCGGAAGATGAAGCACAAATCGGAGAACAGGACTGGAATAAAATAACGGTAAATATACGTGGCCATTGACAAAAGTGTGCCTCCACATGCAACACATTTTATTTGTGTCAACATGTACTACTCTTACTGATTTTGTTTACTCGATGAATCCATGGAAAGGAACACTATTTAAAACAGCAACACTTCAATAGGAATATTTCCAAAACCTCCAAGACAAAGGCTACACTTCAATAGAAATATTTCCAAAACCTCCAAGACAAAGGTTACACTTCAATAGGAATATTTCCAAAACTTCCACGACAAAGGTTACACTGCCAGTTAACTTCAACATATAACCAGGCGTTTGCAACAAACATGCAACACTTCAATAGGAATATTTCCAAAACCTCCAAGACAAAGGTTACACTTCAATAGGAATATTTCCAAAACTTCCACGACCAAGGTTACGCTGCCAGTTAACTTCAACATATAACCAGGCGTTTGCAACAAACATGCAACACTTCAATAGGAATATTTCCAAAACCTCCAAGACAAAGGTTACACTTCAATAGGAATATTTTCAAAACGTCCAAGACAAAGGTTACACTTCAATAGGAATATTTTCAAAACGTCCAAGACAAAGGTTACACTTCAATAGGAATATTTCCAAAACCTCCAAGACAAAGGCTACACTTCAATAGGAATATTTCCAAAACCTCCAAGACAAAGGTTACACTGCCAGTTAACTTCAACATATAACCAGGCGTTTGCAACAAAGAAGAGCAAATTAAGCCAGTTTCGTCATCTACTTAATATGCAACATATTTCAAGACAAGTGTAACACAAATAACGTGGCTGGCTAGTACATTACCTGTTTGGACGGCCTGATTGTGTCCAGTAGAAGACGTCTTGGACGATCATCAGGAAATAAGGTACACGGGTCAACTGAATGATTACCTTGCGACTTAGTCCATCGTAATCAGAACATTCGATATTGCGATGGCCTGCAACATGGCCATTCTGTTAGTGATGCAGAAGAAACCCTTTTGGACACCAGAATATATATATATATATATATATATATATATATTATATATATATAATATATAATACACATTCACATACACACACGCACATACACAGACACACAGACACACACACACACACACACACACACACAC
>JAODUO010001929.1:32500-35000 GCA_025642075.2 Ridgeia piscesae | reverse complement strand
ATCGGTCAATCAATAAATCGATAGATCAATAAAATAGATACGAGGTTCCCCAAAGTTTATTTTCACCAAGGTGAATGAATGCGTATGATGGTGGGTGAGTGCGTGAGTGAATGATTGATTGAGTGAGCGAGTGAGCGAGTGAGTGAGTAAAAGTGTGAGTGACTGACTGAATGACTGAGTGAGTGACTGAGTTAGTTAGTGAGTCAGCGAGTGACTAGGTGAATTAGTGATCGAGTGTGTGAGTGAGTGAATGGGTGCCTGGGTGATTGAGTGATTGAGTGACCACTTACTGAGTTATTGAGTGACTGAGTGACTGAGTGACTGAGTTACTGAGTTGACTGAGTTACTGAGTTACTGACTGAGTGAGTGACGCTGACAGCGGAGCCAATTTAGGGTGGTGCCAGTTAGTTGAAGTAATAAGAATATAACATAAGTACTTATTCAGAAAACTGTTCGCTATCAACTCCGCAATGACTGTATGCGCAGTCTAAATCAAATTTCTTTCATTTCTACAGTAGACGAGGTATGAGAAGTAAAACAACAATGTCATCACACAACAACTGTACACATACATTGAATAGCAATCATATGATGACGTCACTACCAGTGATAACTGGACAGTAATGACACATGTGAACAGGTGTTTTATGGTTGCATTAAGGCTCAGCGATTTGTTTCATATCGAAGAAAATGTTCTGGTAGATCTTCATATCGACTTACCACGGACGGTTTTAATTACAATACAAAACCTTTTAGGCTATTGTTTTTCTGAATGATGGTTGGAATTGCATTCCAGATTACCGGACCTTTATACATCAAACTGTTTGAAGATCTGACTGCATAATTGGCAAAAGGGCGTATCTGTGATGATTGTTTAGTTTCGTGAATGTGTATATCATATGTAAATATAAAAATATCGGATAACGAATATGGTAGATTCCCATAAATGTACATAAACATAAACGCTTCAAATAAAATTTCGAATATATATCATGCAATGTTAATAAATGTTGTTACATAAAGACAGGGTGCCGGTTATATATTTTAAATATGGAACGAACGATTTTATTTTGCATAATGAATAACTCCGTAAAATGAGTTTTATGTGTGGATCCTCACAAATGATTATGTATGTCAATTAGGCGTAATGGGTAATATATTATTTTAAGAACGGAAACAGAAAGATAAATAGTAATTCTTTTAATTGGTAAGGCACTGGTTAGTTTATTTTGCATGCATTTATGTGTTCTAGCCAATCAAGTCTCATTTATATGATGACCAAGATTTTTTCACGAAATATATCGGCAAACGCACACGCATTCATATCCTGTGTTTTCAGTGGACGGGTACTTTCTTCTTGGAAATTATCGGGCTTCGTCGGAGTTGATTTTTTTATAGACCTGAAACTCCATTGGATATCTAATAGACAAGAAATGGCGTTTTTTAGTATAATGTCCATATTTGGTCAAAAATTACATACTCCAATCTTTGTCAGGGTGGTTTGGGTCAGTATTGCAGTCGACGGTCACCACAATGTCAAACCACAACGTCAACATTTTAAATAAGTAATCATACAACAAAGACCAGTCAATTCTGATTTATTAATGATGCTCTTAGCAACCGACTGTGGACGACCTTGGAAACGCCATTGATTTGGGTACAGATAGAACGTTCTGGAAACGTTTTCAATGTATAGCTAAATATTAAGTATGTATGTAACATTCGACAACATTAAAAAATACATTTGTAGCAAAAATGCGGTTTTAAGCGCGTCAGCATAGCGATTCCCACACAAAGCTGAACGTTAATTAGCAAGGCGATAACGTGGTATCGTGACGTCACAGATGACAGGCGGACCCTTTCTACGTATTCAGAGCATGTTTACAAGGATAGTTTTTGGATCGAAACGTGCATCATAATAAATTCCAGTGCGATATTCCGATGTAATACAAACACTAGTCATCACAGAGAACAAGTAGTATTTATCTTACGGTTCCACACGAATGAATTTTGTTTACAAAATTGAAGCCAGAGGTTTCGCGGAGGCCTCGGGTTCGCCGCCGTCTTCGGCTTGTTTCATAAGTAGTTGTATTGATTGTAGCCCACAGAAGATAATCCACGCTACGACACATACATTACAAACATTTAGCTTCAGACAGAAATGGTATATTGTATATTAATATCAGTAGTATGCCGATGTATGAAGGAGGAGTTATAACACTGACGTCACATGTTCCATCCGGGACCTGAATTGGTAAAGGCGTTCGTTTTGTGCTCGCTTTTACAATCGGAAGGACACCGGTTCGAACTTGGTGAACCTTAAACGGTGACAGTTACGTTTTATATGAGAACCTCAGGTGGTGACAGTTACGATTTACTGGTGTACCTCATGGGTGACAGTTACATGTTATTTGTATACCTCGAATGGTGACAGTTGCGTGTTATTGGAGAACCGAAGGGATAACAATTTGCAATATAGGTGGACCTCACAAGGTGACGA
>JAODUO010001929.1:5000-27500 GCA_025642075.2 Ridgeia piscesae | reverse complement strand
ATTGAGTGTGCTAAATTTACTCGAAATCTGTTGTCGCCCTGTCACGCTCGTTTCTCTGCTTGTGGTATATGGCGTATCAGAAGCCGCATTCATACGTTATGGTTATTTGCAAAGGTTGGTAGCTAGCTATCTATTTTAATGATACAATCGACACATTGATGCGTCGTCTCGTAATTTGTAAAAACGTCCAAATTATGTAGAGTGACTGGGGACGATGGCTCAATCCTACCTACCGCCGTTTCGAAACTTAGTCAAGTTCGTCAATCACACATTTGCCTGTGTCTTTCGGAAGAGACACTAAAAGCCGGTGGTCCCTCAATCCCAACACACTTAAAATGAATACCGACACGACAACCAAGTTAACTGACCAATTTTGTTTACAGTTCAACAGAACCATTCACAGAAGGCGTCAAAATGAGAAAGTAAGAGAAATACGACATATTACTAAAGAGACACGAACCCAAAGCCCCTACATAATATTCGCCTATAGCCGGCCACCATATTCCTCACACTGTATCTCCGAAACCTACTGACAAAGATCATGACAAATACCAACGGGTACTTACTCTGATTAAACAATAATTAGACATTCCTACTTTAACATAGATGATGTGGCGTTGGCGTTCAACTAGTAACTTCACAACATGTAACGTGCTGCTTAGTAACATTTATAATTTCACTATAGGAAATTACAATTACCCCATGTAAAGTCGACTAGATAATTTGGTTTGGCTATGATGAAGTTTACAGCAGGGGCAAACGCTTGGAGGAACGTCGAAGGGGTGATGGGAGATATACGAATGTCACGTAAACTTAAAGGAAATATTATGTTCCGCTCGTGTGTTACCCCGGTATACATGAATGTATTAGAGCCGATGAAACAGAGAAGCATCAAGAGAAGTTCCAGGTTTGCGAGAAACAACCTGTTAAGAAGAATCGTCGGAGTTGAGAGGTGATAAGAGAAGAATGGATCAACTGAGAATGGAAGTTGGAGTGAATTAACATTTTGAGAAGAAATTGTTGAATGGTATGTTGATATGGGCCGGTCATGTGAAAAGAATGGGAGATGAATAACTGGCAAAGAGAGCAGTTGCCCACAAAGTGGAGGGGAAAAGGAGGTGACAAAGACCGAAATTGCGATGGGGGATTGCATTAAAAGAGATCTTGAAAGAGTGGGAGAAGAATGGAGAAAAAGTGCAACAGATAGAAGGAATTGGAGACTGTTGATAGTATTCGTAGTGAGAGAAAAATGAAAGGAAGAAAACAGACAACGGAAACAGAAATAATGATCAACTCACCCGTAACGACAGAGATGCCAAGAAAACAACAACAACTGCATGTAATTTGACCGTAGTAGAGTATCCGAGCAACTATTATTTTGAATCATATCTATATTATATTAGTCATCACCCTCATTGAGAATGATGACATTTTCGTTGCCCAGTAATCTGTTCGGGTGCAGCCAGCGACAGAAGTGGATAATTCTTAGCTTAACCGTATTGGAATGATGGCACGTTTCTTTATGAAAATGTAGGACTGCACTTTGTGTGTCTGTGAACTTTCTGGGATTGGAACACGCACACGCAACATGCAACACGCACAAAGCAACTTCCGGAATTTGTTATAACGACAGGACGTTTCAGTTGTGATCTATTATTCCAGCTGAAAAAGCAGAGCGATGCCGCAGACGTCTTCGTGAAGACATCTACTGCAACATGAATCACGAGTCCGACTTTGCCGAAGAAACACAGGCCATCCCAGTTGCAGACTAGACTTTGCAGTCGGCATCTACCCATCCAACCCTAGGAGACGACTATTTCCCCTATTATACACGTCAACACTGGGACGACAAAAGGTGCGTAACGTCGTAGCCGCATCTGTAGTGAGATATGTGATCTCTTGAACTAAAATGTCCACAACTTGCGGAAGGCGGCGTTGGCCATCTGTTTTCGACGCGGGGTGTCTTCTGCTTCACCGTGCGCCGACCCAAGTGAATGTCACGCGCCACGCCACTCTTCCTCGATTTCGTATAGGAACGAACGCAATCAGCTGAGTCCGTGTCGTCAGCGTACTCGACGTCCAGCGGTAGGGTGGCGTCGGCTGGTGGACGTGCCGGGGAACGCGGTCGTAGGTCACGGTTTGTTGCCTCAACGTATACAGTATATAACACCGGGCTGAGGTTGTCGCCTTGCGGCGTGCCTCGTGTGGATGTAAACACCAGTTGTCAACAGGGAAGGTATCGAGCTTCCCCAGTTACTGACTGGTAAATTTACCTAACTGGGTCACGTAGGGGTCATGAACTGGTATTCACGGTAAACACGAGGTGGTGAGCATTCTGCATTACAAATTACACTCGCCAGTTGAAAGACGCGGCTCGCACGGTGTGGTGACGAGTAGTGATCGAATCATTCCCAGTTCCGCCAGCGATATCCGAAGACAACGTCGACAGTGCTGCGTCCACGTCGGACACCCGATAGTGACGGCGATAGGTACTCGTCAACTATCGTCGACATGATCTTCAATAACACGATACGGGGCAATGCACACTCAAAGTACGACTATCAGAAGTAAATTAGTGCACGTAAATTAGTAGACGTCATAAAAATAACTTAGACAAGAACTGTAATTTGTATTCCACACAAGACACACACTTCACTCATCCTGGCAGCTAAGTTGAACTCATCATCCAAACGCCTTACCAACGCATTCAGATTTTGGATTCGGACATCTATGGCTGTTGATAAATGCAAAGTTCGGGGAATGGTAGAATTACTTGGAAATGGACTGTCGCTGGCTCGTGTGAATTGTAGGAAAACGGTAGTAAATATCTAATTTGGTATTTTGCGGAAATAAAACAATTGTTGACATGGCACGCGGTATATAGGCAGATATCTACGTAAAACTATTATATTTATGGTGTCTGAACATGGACGAGATCAGTGTGGTTGGTTGCGCATAAAAGTGCAGGTATAATAGATCATGCATGTTTACGTGTTTTGTTGTAATTTTGGATGATATGACATTTTGCTTAATATATAACCTATTTAATATGCGTGTATCAAGCTTAACTATCACAGTAAGAGAGGTGTTGTTTATTGTAAGTGTTAAACTGTATTTAAGACATTGTTTTGGAAATGTGTTATTTCAACCGAAAATGTGAATTTTGTGTTGTAGATCGATATTAAAAATGTGTATCTTATCCTAAAATTGCTATCTCGCAAGTCTTTTTATCTTAATAAATGTATATACAACATGAACTACATTTACATATTTGATATTATGGGAATGTCAGTTTAGCATTTTGGGATAGTCTGTTAGTCGATAAATTACCCTTTTGCAAAATTACTGGTCGACAGCTTCGGCCAATGAAACATCAAATGGCTATACATGTTTTTGATAGTGACAGTCAATATTAAGCTTTCATTTTTCTCTAAAAAACAATTAAATTATATTGTCAAAAATGATATGTATTGCGGGGAAATGATGATTCATGATTTTAATGGATTAGGTTTCATGATATGTTTATTTCGGGCAATATTTGTACGTAGATCGGCCATTTACAAACGCAAATTAAACGACTTCAAATTTATTACAGCAGACATGTACCAAATGAATTGTGCAATTTAACGTTGATTGATCGTGGAGAGAGGGAACCATTCTGACGTAATTACAACCGTCTTTGAACCTCCATCTAGAGAGTGCTGTAGTTTTACGTCGCTAAACCATCGTCGACACAGTGAAGACGTCAAACAAATATTGTCGAGTCACGTGGATTCAATAGAATGAATGATAAGTTGAAACTAATGTTTTGTTTGTTGTCGTTCATCTATATCACATCGACTCTATCATCGAACCACGAACCACACACGCACGCACCCGTGCATACACGCACATACACACAAAGACACATACATTCACGCACGCACGTACGCATGCACGCATACACATATACACGCACAAGTACAAACAAGCACACGCATGCACGCATACACACGCACGTACATACATACACATTCACAATCTACTAAAAGTGTGAAACCACGACTTCGGTAACGGACTGTGACTGTAGCAAGGATGACGTATTGAAGACATTGCCTGACGCGGGGAGTATTACTGTAGCGTACGGTAGGTGGCGTAGTGGTGTGGTGTATATATGTGTAGGTGGCGTAGTGGTGTGGTGTATATATGTGTGTATGTGTTTTTCTGTATAGTATATATATATATATAGTATAGTATAGTATAGTATAGTATAGTATAGTATAGTATAGTATATATATATATATATATATATATGTGTGTGTTTGTTGTTTGTTTGTTTGTTTGTTTGTTTGTTTGTTTTTGTTTGTTTGTTTGTATGTATGTATGTCTGTGTGGTATGTGTGGGGTGATTGCGTATATGCATGTGTTTGGGTGTGTGGGTGTTTCCGTGTGCGTGTGTGTATGAATGTGTTTGTATGTGAGCATGTACGTGTTTATGTAAGTGTCTGTGCTTGTGATTTATACATGTTTGGTGTTTACATGCGTTCGTATGAGTGTGTGGTGTGTGTTCTCTGGCCCACCGACTTGTGTCTTGGTATCACACTATCATAGACAGATGAATATAAACAACTAGGTAATGGTGCGAATCTCCATTATGCATTTGTTGTAATTATCCTTACTCGTATTTGTGGTACTGACAGGCTACGTATGTCATTACCGACATAAATTACAATAATTATGCGCTGCCCATTTATAAACAACATAGGAATACTAACAATATCATAGCATTTGCTTAACCGTTACTTCTAACATTTTGCTGCTGTGTTTTAATGTACCGTGTTTGATTAGTTGAATTGGTCCAGGTCGTTTACATCCAAGTACACAACGAAAATATCATCCACGCATACTGTGTTGTTGCGGTAATATCTGCAGATGGACCCAGGAACCACAACGGGGTCAGAGTGCTCTGCTGGGTGAACCTGGTGTCACTGTCAAATGCGAGGCTGTTGCGTCATACGTGGGGACAACGCTGCGACATCCTTCTGTTCGCCAGCGACCTTCGATACGGCGACCTCGACACGTTGAACATCACCTGAAAGCCAGGCCGGAAAGACCTGACGGAGAAGACAATGAACAACTTCGACTATGTTTACAAACACCACCTGAACGATGTTGACTGGTTCTTACGAGTCGATGACAACACGTATGACGTCATGGAGAATCTGCGTCACTTCCTATTTCACCAGAACACTTCCGTGCCGCGGTTGTACGGGCACACAGCCTACAAATTCCTCGAACATGGATTTCCCAGTGGCGGGGCCGGCTATGTGCTGAGTAGGGAGGCCCTAAGGAGGTTCGGCAATCGTGCGCCAGGTGTGTATGTACAAATACGACGCTGCATAACTTGTACCTTTGGGCTTAATAAACAGTGACCCAGTCATCAGAAAGGCCGATTGGTGCCCTATTAACAGGACGATGCAAACTTCGTGCGGGAAAGTCTTGTAAAGTGTTACTTTCTCCACTACACGTCCATTATAGGCACGTAATGGACAGATTCATGTCATTTTATGTGCCAACGTTGTAAAGTGATACATCCGATCGAATGCCTTTGGTAGGAGAGAATCATCGATCCAAACAGTAGCAGGTCTGCAGTCTGCGCACTCGAAGCACTAAAGTGTATAGTCAATGCAGTCAGTTGTCACGATGCTGTCGCTAAAAACAACTGCCATTATACTGCCCGTCTCGTGGGTTGTGGTGTGCATTTTGTTCTCAGATATGTTCCCAATCAGATGGTTAACGGTGCTACCGCCAATCAGATCATCGTGTGCCTGTGAATCGAATGACACGTGGCCGAGTTCACTTCCGGTTGGACAGACGCAACTCGAGCAATACCGACACTGGATGAACGTGGCAAAGCGCGGCGTGTATGAGAAGAAAACCCGCGACCAGACGAGGTACACGTACGACATAAGGGTCGTGGAGGCGACCCGCCGATGTAGCGACGTCCGTGTTCGTCTCGACGAGTTTTACGACGGCAAACGAACGGTTGGTGGCAGCTGCTTTCTGGTGCAGACCGACTCACCGACGGAGCGACAACTGTGTTCTTACACGGACTACTTTAACGGCACGTACACCATCTGGTGTCCTGCTCCTCCGACAACGTGCGCAGTGTTGACGATACAGCGCCAGTGTGTCGACTTTCTGTTCTACGTCAGTTACGACGAACTAGTCCTTCCACTGGACCAGTTAGTGCTGCGTCGTTCCGTCTGCCCTTGGAGCACTACCACTCGGTGCACGACGCACGGCCACGCCAACAGTCCGGCGACGTGGGTGCGCAATGAAACCTCGTGGACGGTCGGGTATGTCCGCGGGGAACCGGTCGCGACATTACTCGATGCAAACGCGATTTGTGAGTGTCTCCTGAGAAAGGTTGATCGATTCGTGATGATCGGTGCTTCGCACATGCGCTACAAGTCCGAATACCTGAAGACTCGGTGTCTCGGAGAACGATCGATGGACAACGTCGATCGTAAACACGGCTCGTTCTCAAAGCATAACAAGCACTACTATAGAGCCACGTACAGTCAAGATTTTGTGCCTCTTTGGGAAAGGTATCTGCAGAAACTACACTTGACAAGGAACAGCATTGTGCTCTTTCAGACTGGCGCTCACGCTGTTGCGTATCGTGGTATAAATAACGCGATTGGAACCGAGTTCGATATCTACCTCAAAGCATTGGTTAATATCAAACGCCTCGCGGACAAAATCGGGTTTAAAATGGTCGTTCTAACATCGCCGCCAATTCCAGACCACGATCGAAGTGGCCGTCGACTTCATCGGAACAATTACGGTCTGGCGGCGCTGTCTCGGCTACTGCAGGACAAACTGCCTCTCTATGGCCTTAAAGTGTTTGACGAGTTCGGAGTTATCCTTCCACTGCACAATAACGACACCGAGCTTTGTGGGGACCACTACCTGTGCCGTGTCCCCGAGGAAGCCGTGCATGGCTACGTCGGCATCACTGCGTTGAGGCTGCTCATGACAGACATATGTGATGACTAACTGTGCTTTAGTAGAAACCAGCACATTGTTTTACCAGTGGACGACTAGCCAATGGGGCTTGTCTACGCCCCTATTGCTGTATATACTTAAACAATTTTGAATATTAAATGTTACCGAAAATGGCAATATTAACTCACTTTGAAATTCATTTTTGTAAACTATTAGTACATCTGTTAGGCAACATCACTTCCAATTGTCAATCGGAAACTATATCAGATGCCGAATTATGAATGACAGGATATGTAATGTTTAGGAAAGATCGATTAGGAAGAAGGGGTGGCGGAGTTATTTTATATATTAAAGAATCCAACCAGGTTTATGAAATAAAATTAGAAAAAGAAGCAGAATGTGAAGAAGCTGTCTGGTGTAACATAGTTACAGGAAACTCAACATTAATTGTTGGGTTAGTGTATCGGAGTCCAAACATAAGCATGGAAGAGAATGAAAAAATACATAACGCTATCAAAGAAGTGAGTAAACGGGACTGTATTATTATGGTGGATTTTAACCATGGGCATATACAGTGGACATCTCTACAGAGTACCGGGAGAGAGGATCAAGAGTTTTTAAATTTAGTACAAGATAGTTTCCTTTCTCAACATGTGTTAGAAGCAACCAGGGGCGAGAACGTGTTAGACATAGTATTGAGCTCACAGAAGGAATTTGTTGATAATGTCAATATATGTGAGCCACTGGGGTGTAGTGATCACAACTAGATACATTTTATCATCAAAGTGAAGGGAGAACGGAATAGAAAAATAAGGTACAGGAAAAGAATTTCACAAAGGAAGATGACATGAGGGAATATTTAGCAAAAATAACACACTGAAGAATAAGACAGCTACAGAATGATGGAATATTTTTAAGAGTGAAATTGACTGCGTCGGTGACAAATTTGTCCCCTTGAAAAAACAGGGGAAACGGTCAAAGAAGAAACACTTATCGAAGGAAGCCATTAGAAAAATCAAGTACAAGCAAATGATGTCGAAGACATATAGACATACCGGAAGTGAAGAAGACTATAGCATTTATAAAGATGCACTTAATCAAGCTACAGCTGAAATTAGAAATTCAAAGAGAAGCTACGAACAAAAAATAGCTTTTAATATAAAACATGACAGCAAGAGTTTTTATGCGTATGTTCGAAGTAAACCGAAAGTTCAGGATAAGGTCGGTCCTCTAGAAGGTAGTGATGGAAACATAATAACAGAGGGATTCTTAATGGCAGAAAACCCAAATGAGTACTTTAGTTCGGTGTTTACCAGGGAAGATATTAGTATATTACCTGTACTTGAGACTAAGTTCGAAGGGAGAGAGTTTGACTATTTAGGACAACTAATTGTAACCCCAACAATGGTAGCTATGAAAATAAGAGATATGAAGGATAATAAATCACCTGGAGTGGATGGGATTCCTCCCAAATTACTATTGGAAATTGTAGAACAAATCAGCATACCGCTTGCAACAGTGTTCAATTTGTCATTAGAGGAGGGAATAGTTCCGGTAGAATGGAAAGAAGCAAACATTATAACATTATTTAAAAAAGGTTCGAGAAACAAGTCAGAGAACTATGGACCAGTGAGTTTAACATCGGTGATTTGTAAACTATTTGAAAGACTACTTAAAGATCACCTGGTTGATTTTCTTGTTAAAAATAAATTGATAAACCCATCTCAACATGGGTTTTTAAAAGCAAGGTCATGCTTAACAAATATATTATATTTTTTGGAAGATGTCACAAAGTGGGTAGATGTGGGATCACCAGTAGATATAAACTACTTAGATTTTAAAAAAGCCTTTGACAAAGTGCCACACTAAAGACTACTACTTAAACTAAAGGCCCATGGCATAGGAAATGGAATGATCAACTGGATATAAAAATGGCTTATTGATAGAAGACAAAGAGTAGTAGTTGATGGGGAGGTTTCAAACTGGAAATTGGTTTTGAGTGGAGTACCGCAGGGATCAGTACTGGGACCTATTTTTTCCTTAATGTATATCAATGATTTGGATGATGACATAACAAGCAAGGTGTTGAAGTTTGCAGACGACACAAAAGTGTATAGGAAAATTAAAAGTGATGCAGATAGATAGCATTTACAAGATGATCTTAATAAGTTGATAGAATGGTCTGAGAAGTGGAAAATGCTGTTTAATTTTGGAAAGTGTAAGTTCCTTCACACAGGTCATTGGAATGAAGATGCACAATATACAATGGGTGGTACTGTACTAAATACTACCTTAAAGGAAAAGGACTTAGGGTTAACTATTAGTGCTGACATGAAGGTATCAGAGCAGTGTGGAATTGCAGCAGCGAAGGGAAACCAAATTCTTGGATTAATTAGGCGAAATATGGTGTACAAAGAAAAAGAACTAATAATACCGCTGTATAAAACAATAGTTAGGCCTCACTTAGAATATTGTATACAAGCAAGGAGGCCATATCGCAAGAAGGATATTGATATGCTAGAAAGAGTACAAAGGAGAGCAACCAAAATGATACCAAAACTCAGGAATATTAGTTATGAAATGCGTCTAAAAGAATGTGGTTTAACAACACTAGAAACCAGAAGATTGAGAGGAGATCAGATTGAGGTGTTTAAAATATTGAATGGATATGAAAATATTGACAGAAATACTTTTTTTCACAGTCAAGGAAGAGAGAAGGACTAGAGGACATGGAGTTACATTAGCAAAGAAGCAGTGTTGACTAGATATTAGAAAATTTTCATTTTCACAAAGAACAGTAACACGAATGGAACATATTATCAGCTGATTGTGTAGGTGCTAGTAGTGTTAATATATTAAAAAATAAAATCGACATATACCTAAGACGGGCGGGGTATACTTAGATAGATAGGTTGGACTCTCGATAAGCCAAATGGCTTCCTAGTCCACCTGCCATCTAGAATTGAATCTCTAGGTGGCAATCTTGTTAAATCTTGTTAAATCTTGTTACATCTGGTTAAATCTGGTTAAATCTGGTTAAATCTGGTTAAATCTGGTTAAATCTGGTTAAATCTGGTTAAATCTAGTAGCAACGGATAATCCTGGCCCGCTATTGTCGCGGTCCCAGATTATGTAGTTTCGGGCCGAACCTGTGCCCAGCCGAATCTGCGACCATGACCCCGGTACACACAAACATATGCATGCAAGCAAGCACACACCCACGCATGCACGCACCCACACAAGCACGCAACGTATATACCAAGATCATTATAACAGCGATGTAATGGTTATTGCGATCCCGTGGGAGGAGTACTTTTGTAGTCTTATGTCCCACACTGTTACCTATATAATAAAGGACAATTCTTCACCCAGCTTTATAAAAGGAATGCATATTGTATGCCATATTTCATTTAACATTCCATGCTGTAAGTAAGCCCACGACATGACGATACAGATTTGTACAAGATCCGATCGTGTTATTTATTAAGAGGGAGACATTAGCCAAATGGCTGCATTGAGGGTGTATAATGTATACTCAAATGTATAGTTTGTGGTTACATCATACAACAACACTTCAAACAGTGTTTATGTTCCAATGCAATCGTGATATTAAACACTGCACACTACTTGTCAATTGTATACAAAAGTCCATGTAAGAATAACGCTGTTTCCACGATAAAAACTCGGTGCTGCAAATTCCGCCTACTCGAGCTGCTCTAGAGGAGCATGTCAAGCGAGCAGTCTACTAGGGTGGTGACTTCTGGTGGAAGACACTGCTACCAGACACAGAGTTGTTGCCTTCACCAACTGACTGGGGGTGACATAAGGACTATATGAGTCCAACTGAACTACATTACCACAAGCATCAAAATCAAACCACGAGCTGACCTCTTGTGGCTGCAAGAGTGGTTGCAGAAAGCGCTGCGTGTGCAAGAAGGCTGCACTTCAGTGAACAGGCCTCTGCTTCAGTGAGGGAGAATGTGCCAGCTGACTCTAAGATCTCTCATCTACTCAAACATGCCACGCCATGATCCATGGGAAGTTGTCAAGTTGTCACATGATCAAGATGTGTTAATAGAATGATTCAAATAGCATTCAACAATAACACTGATATTCTCATATAAATTAAATAGCATAGTTACTGGCTTCAGTACATTCACTGAACATTGTTACATGGTCTAAACTAATACGTAACTGTACTGACTACGGCTACGGTTTAATCAAGTTATTACTATTAGACGGAGAGACAATCTCGCCATTTTGTTGCATTTTCTTTCATTTATTATTCCTGAAAACATGGACAGAGCAGTTTGGAGGTGGCAAAAATATGTTATGCCAATAGCAGTTGGCAGGCACTTTGGAAAATGGCAGCGTGTGATATTTACCATAGTAAATCATAGTGAAATATGGTATCCATTATAGTAGACAAATGTGAAATGTGGTATTTTCTATAGTAAGGCATTAAATTCACGTCGCGAGGAGACGCTGTATTGTGCGAAACTTCGCCAGTTCCATATTAATTTTCATTGAGTTTGAATTTTTTGGGGCGAATATAGCGCACACAAGATGTCCCACGCGGGGTCACCGGGTAACTTCCGGAAAGGTTTCCGACGCTGGTTTTTTAAAAACCGATAGCACGTTACTAAAGGCTTCTTTTTGGTAATAACAGTGGATTCTTCGGTTACGAAAAGTTGGTGGTGTGTAGACATTGTATTGGACATGCAGTTGTGATCTTCACACTCGGTGTTGGTAAATCGAGGGAGCGGATCTGGTGTTAAAAAGGTGGGCGTTTCACTCGGCAGGCCGCTGAAGTTGCACACACTAATTATATATATATATATATATATATATATATATATATATATATATATATATATATATATATATATGACATTTATATGACATTATGCAACAATAAAATAATTAGTTATTATTTTATATTTGAATACATAATATTGCTTAGTGGCTCATGAGAATGATCGAATTGGTAATAACTTTGGGACTACTGGAATTGGAGTTTTTTGAGTAAGTTAGAAAATTGTATTGTAAAAGATTTATACTATGTCACGATCAGCACAAAGTTAATTGTGAATGTGATTGATCTAACTTCCACACAATACAAACATTGTTATAGTATATAATTAAATTGGAATTATGAAATATCTTGTCTTTTGACTTACATCTGACCTTGACCTTTCCTTAAATCCGGACAGCCCCATCTCAAAAGTTGTATATGTTGCTAAAGTGTATGCGTGCAAAACATCTTTTTATTCAGAACCTTTGTGAAAAATGGCTTTGAAAAAGAATAACGATATTTATATATTTTACATTTGTCGGCCATTTTTAATTGATGCAAATTGCATGTAGTACACAATATAAAATAGTTTTGCACCCATAGACGTCTACTGTAACCTTCCGAAACACAAACATTGTTATAGTGTTAGTAAGTTATTTCATTGGAATTATGAAATATTTTGTTTTTTGACCTTCGTCTGACCTTGACATTAACTTTTATACCCGGGCACACCCCCTCCCAAAATATGTATGTGTCTCAAAGGTATCGGTGTGTGAAACATTTTATTTGGGACCTTTACGAAAACGGCTCTGACAAAGAATAACGAAATTTATATATTTGCTAATTTGTCGGCCATTTTGAAATTATGCAAATTAGATAATCATCCCATGAAAACAAGTTTGAATGGAAATAAATGTGGTTTTGAAAACGTTTAAAATATTAAAATCTCGAGATATTAGACAATTATTATAGCATTATTGACCCTTGACCTGACCTTGACATTAGCCTTTAAAATCAGGCTGCCCCCTCTAAAAAGTTTTTGTGTGGTACTAAGGTACAACTGTGCCAAATTTGGTGCTTTTCTCCAGCATGTCACGATTCACACCCCTAATTAAGCAAATCCACTACTATATGAAATAACGGCATCAACTGTACAGGTAATGTGGTTGTTAGTGTAAAAAAACATTATTGTTTACCAAAATTATGTTTCTTATAAATACACAATATAAACAAAAAAGCACCTAAATTAAAATAAAATAGTTGACTGAAATCATACTGAACATATTTACGAATATTTGACCGTGAAAAATGGTGTTATAGACATCATTACAAATGTACAGGTAATGCGGTATTATATGGCACTGTACAGGCAATGCTGTAGGTAGTGTTATATATATATATATATATATATATATATATATATATATATATAATATATATAATATATATATATATATATATATATATATGAGTATATATATATATATATATATATATATATACATACATATATATATATATATAATTTTACATGTCATTACAATAGAGAATATCACATTTCACTCACATTTGTTTACTATAATGGATACCATATTTTACTATGATTTACTATCACAGTTTACTATGGTTTACTACAGTGAAAACCACATCAATCAAACAATCCTGATCCTGTATGCAGTTGTAACTTTCACAATTGTGGGTTGTTAAAAAACACTCGTTGGAATGTCTGAGTATTGCACGTGTTTTTCTGACAGTTTTGAAGTCGTTTGCTAGGCAACCAGATCACGTGATGGATTAGTCACTTGTCATGAAGCGGTTAGCTCAGCATCTTTCCCACCGTGTGCGCTGAAACGCGGCGTGAACTATCAGCTGAGCCAACAGACACGCGTGCCTGTTGGCTCAGCTGATAGCGCCGGGCTTAGTGTTACGTCTTTTATATGCACATAATGGGCAGATTCCTTTCAATTTATATGCCAACGTTGTAAAGTGATACATCGTATCGATTGTCTTTGATAGGAGAGAATCATCGACCAAACAGTAGCACGTCTGCAGTCCGCGCACCCGAAGCATTAAAGTTTGTAGTCAATGCCGTCAGTTATCACGATGCTGTCGCTAAAAACGACTGCCATTATACTGACCGTCTCGTGGGTTGTGGTGTGCATTTTGTTCTCGGATATGTTCCCAGTGAGGTGGTTAACGGTGCTACCGCCAATCACATCATCGTGTGCCTGTGAATCGAATGACACGTGGCCGAGTTCATTTCCGGTTGGACAGACACAACTCGAACAATACCGACACTGGATCAACATGGCAACGCGCGGCGTGTATGAGAAGAAAACCCGCGACCAGACGAGGTACACGTACGACATAAGGGTCGTGGAGGCGACCCGCCGATGTAGCGACGTCCGTGTTCGTCTCGACGAGTTTTACAACGGCAAACGAACGGTTGGTGGCAGCTGCTTTCTGGTGCAGACCGACTCACCGACGGAGCGACAACTGTGTTCTTACACGGACTACTTTAACGGCACGTACACCATCTGGTGTCCTGCTCCTCCGACAACGTGCGCAGTGTTGACGATACAGCGCCAGTGTGTCGACTTTCTGTTCTACGTCAGTTACGACGAACCAGTCCTTCCACTGGACCAGTTAGTGCTGCGTCGTTCCGTCTGCCCTTGGAGCACTACCACTCGGTGCACGACGCACGGCCACGCCAACAGTCCGGCGACTTGGGTGCGCAATGGAACCTCGTGGACGGTCGGGTATGTCCGCGGGAAACCGGTCGCGACATTACTCGATGCAAACCCGATTTGTGAGTGTCTCCGGAGAAAGGTCGATCGTTTCGTGATGGTCGGTGCTTCGCACATGCGCTACAAGTCCGACTACCTGATGACTCGGTGTCTGGGAGAACGATCGATGGACAATATCGTGCTTAGACACGGCTCGTTCTCAAAGGATAACAAATATTTCTATAATACCTCCTTCAGTCAAGATTTCGTGCCTCTTTGGGAAAGGTATCTGCAGAAACTACACTTGACAAGGAACAGCATTGTGCTCTTTCAGACTGGCGCTCACGCTGTTGCGTATCGTGGTATAAATGACGCGATTGGAACGGAGTTCGATATCTACCTCAAAGCATTGGTTAATATCAAACGCCTCGCGGACAAAATCGGGTTTAAAATGGTCGTTCTAACATCGCCGCCAATCCCAGACCACGATCAAAGTGGCGGTCGACTTCGTCGGAACAACTACGCTCTGGCGGCGCTGTCTCGGTTACTGCAGGACAAACTGTCTCTCTATGGCCTTAAAGTGTTTGACGAGTTCGGAGTTATCCTTCCACAGCAAAATAACGACACCGAACCTTGTGGGAACCACTACCTGTGCCGTGCCCCCGGGAAAGGTGTGCATGGCTACGTCGGCATCACTGCGTTGAGGCTCCTCATGACAGACATATGTGACGACTAACTTTAGTTTAGTAGAAACCAGCACATTGTTTTACCTGTGGACGACTAGCCAATGGGGCTTTTTTCTACGCAGATTTGAATATTAAATGTTACGGAAAATGGCAATATTGAATCACTTGAAATTCATTTATATAAATGAATTATTATACTTAAAAGTGCCCTCAAGTGACAAGACCTAGATGTGTGAGCCTATTTCATTTTGAAAACTTAATGTGAAATTTCCTTGCATAATATGTGACTGAGTTGAATGATTTGTGGCGTTCTGCTATTACGTGTAATTATAGCAAGAAATTGGTATTTAATATTCGACAATTTTAGTACTGTCAATGCAACATAAAGGTGCCGCTGTGACGTATATGTGAATTTTACTTTGTTTGAGACATTATTAGATATAGTAATATATAACTCTTCTTCCTACCACATATAATACAGCCACTGAAAAGCGCAGTAACATATTGAGTGTGCTAAATTTACTCGAAATCTTGTGTCGCCCTGTCACGATCGTTTCTCTGCTTGTGGAGTATGGCATATCAGAAGCCGCATTCAAACGTTATGGTTATTTGCAAAGGTTGGTAGCTAGCTATTTATTTTAACGATACAATCGACACATTGATGCGTCGTCTCGTAATTTGTAAAGCGTCCAAATTATGTACCAATTTTTAGTGGTGGGGGAGCGGTGGTCGCGCGGTAGGGCGCCGGACTGTCAATCGAGGGGACGGTGGTTCAATCCCTCCCACCTATCGCCGTTACGAAACTTAGGCAAGTTCGTTAACTGCACATTTGCCTGTTTCTTTCGGCAGAGACACTAAAAACCGGTGGTTCCTTCTATCTCGTCTCTATGCCAAGGGAGGTAAAAGATCCCACACATGGGATAAACATGACACCTGTAGTGAACTCACTAATTCCAGAGAAGGACAACCCCTACGTTAACCCAAGTTTGGGCTGTTTGGAGGAAACCACCTGAGACCTGAGGTTTTGATGTTATTAGATACAATAACACTGTACAACATGCATAGCTATCACAGTCAATTTATAAAAGCGTCCAGATTATGTACCAATGTATTTAGTTTCTGTTATTAATATATATATATATATATATATATATATATATATATATATATAAACAGCATATCATAAAAACTGTATATTTCTTACAGTTACATGATATACAAGCATATTTCATAATATGATATGATGAAAAAAGATTTCTCAATAATGACGGCACCAATTGGCATATTAAATTATCATAGATGCATGTCTCCCTCCCTCGGTCGGTCGGTCGGTCGGTCGGTCGGTCGGTCGGTCGGTCGGTCGGTCGGTCGGTCGGTCGGTCGGTCGGTCGGTCGGTCGGTCGGTCGGTCGGTCGGTCGGTCGGTCGGTCGGTCGGTCGGTCGGTCGGTCGGTCGGTCGGTCGGTCGGTCGGTCGGTCGGTCGGTCTCGGTCGGTCGGTCGGTCGGTCGGTCGGTCGGTCGGTCGGTCGGTCGGTCGGTCGGTCGGTCGGTCGGTCGGTCGGTCGGTCGGTCGGTCGGTCGGTCGGTCGGTCGGTGAGTTTAATATTTGTCCGTTCATCATATAAACAACTCAAAGCCCCTGCGTACTTATTAGTCTTGATATTGCTGCTACTGCTGCTGTTATTACTAGTATTTTTATTGTTATTATAATTATTAGTATTAACTGTAGTAGTAGCAGTCGTCGAATAAGAAGACGAATAATTATCATATCAAGAGAAGAAGCCTCTTGGCACGCTAGTTTGTCGTTGAGAGTGCAGCTCGTCCATTCAATATAATTTTATGTTTAACACTTAGTATTTGCTTTTTTAATATCACCTGTTGGTCGCCTTTGTAAAACTGGTCTGTCAGATTGCATTTAACCGGAATAGTATTAAAACGGACATATCCTTTGTGCGTTTTTTTGGTGTGTGAAAAATTGTTTTCAATGATTGGTTGGTTGATTGGTTAGTTGGTTGATTGATTGGTTGATTAGTTGATTGATTGATTGATTGATCTTGATGCTGATTGATTGATTGATTGATTGTTATTCATGATTGATTGATTGATTGGTTGTTGGTTGTTGGTTGATTGATTGATTGATTGATTGATTGATTGATTGATTGATTGATGATTGATTGATTGATTGATTGATTGATTGATTGATTGATTGATTGATGATTGATTGATTGATTGATTGATTGATTGATTGATTGATTGATTGATTGATTGATTGATTGATTGATTGATTGATTGATTGATTGATTGATTGATTGATTGATTGATTGATTGATTGATTGATTGATTGATTGATTGATTGATTGATTGATTGATTGATTGATTGATTGATTGATTGATTGATTGATTGATTGATTGATTGATTGATTGATTGATTGATTGATTGATTGATTGGTTGTTGTTGGTTGGTTGGTTGGTTGGTTGGTTGGTTGGTTGGTTGGTTCGTTCGTTCGTTCGTTCGTTCGTTCGTTCGTTCGTTCGTTCGTTCGTTCGTTCGTTCGTTCGTTCGTTCGTTCGTTCGTTCGTTCGATGGCAATATTATACATGACATTATAGTAATGTTAGAAAACTATATAATACATATGCCTAACCATTATACATATTTATATAGTTAATGCGGTATAATTGTACATATTAGCAAACTACCATATTCATGTACATCCGTGTGTATGTAATGTTTGACGTAGGTTAAGGTGAAGTCGGTGACTTTTACCTTGAGTCAGTGTACAAGTCAACGTATACTGAATTAACGCATTTGCCGTTAAGCAGCGTCTCAGGTTTCGTCATGTCAGTAAAAATTGGGCATAAAATAAAAGTACTGAAAATGTTCTAACAATCCAAGTCCGAGAATAACAATTTTAATCTAACTGACCGGAAGACATGTCCAACTTCTGTCGCATCTATGACTGCAGGTGCTGGATCGCACGGGCCGTCAGACGCTCCGGTCAGGATATGCGGTTGGTCAAAACTGAGCGTGGTAAGGGTCTCCTCATCCAAGCTAAAGGTGATCTACTGTTACTTGTTACGCCAAGGTATGTTCGTGTGTCAAATAAGGCAGCAAGCCCTTAATAAGAACTGTTTCTTTATTTTTTTATCACTGCAAAAATTGCATTGATTTTCTAATTGTTACACACTTTGGCTTAGTCTCGGAGCTGTTGAAGTTGTTTTGGCGAAGTTATATCCTTTAAAAAAGGTAAAGGTAAGATTTATTATACAGTGTAGCATAGACAGACGTGTTCGATTATTAACCGTCAATGTGCACACAAATTTGTACGCTTATGCACTGCAGTATTGCTAGCACTGATAGTCAACAGACTTTTCCAGCTCTAAAACACAACAATCACCACGAAAACAAGTCTAAACGCTGACAGATGCGGTTTTTTTTCAACAGTGACAACACTATGCCTTCATTTCATATGGATATTTCGTGTATCATATATAATGTTATGCCACGAAACTTGTTCTGCATGGAAATTAAAATATGCGTTATTTCTAATTCTAATAGAACACATGAAAATGCTGTCAACGTCACAGCTCTTATTAACACCAGAGCCTTAGATAGATAGAGTTTGGCCATTGACGTACCGATTTTTGATTCGTCGATGGATTTGGACGCCCTTTTCCGTCTAAGTTAAAGCGTCTACAAGCATTTTAGCATATAATGCCTTGCTGTTCTGCTTGGGGATGCTCCAATAACAGCAACACATTTAAATTATATGGATTCCCTTTTGATAGGAAAATATTAGAAGCATGGGAAGGTAATGCCAATTGTGAGGGATGGAAAGCAAAGCCATGAATTTCGAAATTATATACTTTTCGTAGCGTCCTAGCGTAGCCGCAGCCGTAGCCGTAGCCGTAGCCGTAGCCGTAGCCGAGCCGTAGTCATAGTACAATCGTAGCCGTCCGTAGCCGTAGCCGTAGCCGTAGCCGTAGCCGTAGCCGTAGCCGTAGCCGTAGCCGTAGCCGTAGCCGTAGCCGTAGCCGTAGCCGTAGCCGTAGCCGTAGCCGTAGCCGTAGCCGTAGCCGTAGCCGTAGGGCCTACTACTAGTAGTAGTAGTACTAGCTAGCAGTAATGTAGACTATAGTCATTCGAAATTTATCGTGTCAACAAACAAGACACTTGTTTCCATACGATGCTTATCGTTCATGTAATGATATAAGCAATTTATTTGAAACTGGTTAGACTTAGTATGAAGTACCTATCATTTTACAAGACTAACAAGACCAAATACCCAAAACAATCAGTAATAAATATCAAGAAAACACACTAGCCCCGTCAAAGTTGTGTGTATCACCATCACAGATTATGTCGCAGTGAAGTGTTTATACTTCTCAAAAACCGGTTTGCCTCGTTTTTAACTTTGTTACATGTTTATAGACACGTTCATTGAGTTACTCTCTGTGACTGTAAAATAAACATATTGATTGATTGACTTATTGTTTGAATAGGACTCACTAGTGACTAGGTGTCGTGATTATGAATCAGAATGGGGTTGGTGGAAAATAACACTTGTTTTTCTGTTTCGCTCTTTGGTTTTGATTGAGTGGCAAAGGCATAGAGGAGGTACAGGAATGTATGTATAATGCAATATTGCGAGTTTTATTAAAGTTTTATCATACAGCCTATTACAGGAGAATTGGCAAATTTAACTACATGTCTATAGTTAATATATTCAGCAGTTATTTAAGCGTCTACTAAAACCTACTCAGAGTCAGACAATCTGTAAAAATAAATGTGTAAACGTAAACAATACTTTCATGGCATAATTTCAAATAGTCGCGTATATTTATTTTATTCCAGGCACAATTTGAAACCAACCAATTCGAATTACACCGCTTTGAATGATGGGAAACATAAATTTAAACCGAATGCAGTCCCAACAGACCGGGATAGACCGAGGAGAACCGTGGTCACACCTGGGAGAGCCGTGGCCATACCTGGGAGAACCGTGGTCACACCGGGGAGAACCGTGGTCATACCTGGGAGAACCGTGGCCATACCTGGGAGAACCGTGGTCACACCGGGGAGAACCGTGGTCATACCTGGGAGAACCGTGGCCATACCTGGGAGAACCGTGGCCATACCTGGGAGAACCGTGGTCACACCTGGGAGAACCGTGGTCATACCTGGGAGAACCGGTCACACCGGGAGAACTCATACCTGGGAGAACCGTGGCCATACCTGGGAGAACCGTGGTCACACCGGGGAGAACCGTGGTCATACCTGGGAGAACCGTGGTCATACCTGGGAGAACCGTGGTCACACCTGGGAGAACCGTGGTCATACCTGGGAGAACCGTGGTCACAAACCTGGACGGAGAACCGTGGTCACACCGGGGAGAACCGTGGTCACACCGGGGAGAACCGTGGTCATACCTGGGAGAACCGTGGTCATACCTGGGAGAACCGTGGTCATACCTGGGAGAACCGTGGCCATACCTGGGAGAACCGTGGTCATACCTGGGAGAACCGTGGCATACCTGGGAGAACCGTGGTCACAACGGGGAGAACCGTGGCACATCCTTGGAGAACCGGTGGTCATCCTGGAAGAACCGTGGCATACCGGGAGAACCGTGGCTCACACCGGGAGAACCGGGTCAACCTGGAGAACCGTGGTCAACCTGGGAGAACCGTGGCCATACCTGGGAGAACCGTGGCATACGGGAGAACCGTGGCCAACTGGGAGAACCTGGTCACTACCTGGGAGAACCGGGACAGACCGGGACATCCGGGAGAACCGTGGTCACACCGGAGAACCGTGGTCAACTGGAGAACCGTAACCGGAAACCGGGTACCTGGGAGAACGTGGTCATACTGGAGAACCGTGGTCATACCTGGGAGAACCGTGGCATACCGGAGAACCGTGGCAACCGGGAGAACCGTGGTCACACGGAGAACCGTGGTCATACCTGAGAACCGGCCATACCGAGAACGTGGACACCGGGGAGAACGTGGTCATACCTGGGAGAACCGTGGCAACCGGGATCATACCGGGAGACCGTGGCAACGGGAGAACGGCATGAGAACGGTCATACTGAGAACCGGCACTGGGAGAACCGTGGTCCACCGGGGAGAACCGTGGCCATACCTGGAGACCGTGGTCATACCGGAACTGGTATACTGGGAGAACCGTGGTCACACCGAGGAGAACCGTGGCCATACCTGGGAGACCCGTGGTCACACCGGGGAGAACCGTGGTCATACCTGGGAGAACCGGGGGGCAACCTGGAGAACCGTGGTCAAGGCCGTGTGACACCGTGGCTACATCGGGATGATCCGGGGTTCAAACCGTGGCGACACCGTCGCGACACCGGCATTACCACCGTATACATGGGACTGAAATATACAAATGAGCCAAATCTTCACTGATCACTCATGACCACAGGGACATTTTCACCGGGGTACACCGTGGCCAGAACGGGGACAGTGGGACTTAGGCTTTAGGCTCGCCTCATATCCCATTGCATTTGAATGTTTTACTCGCTGTAATTTTCAATTGTTCGTAGTTTGTTTGGCAGGGTATGGGTATGCTAGAATTGGTACTTGCTCCAGTTACGAAGAACAAAACAAATTAATTGAAATCGTTATGGTAGATATAACAATGAAATTACACAAATACTTAATTTGCAACCATTTTAGAAAAGACTCACGCCGTTGTTACTTTCTTCGTAATTATGAATAGTTATTGCAATGTTAACAAATAATTACTGTAACTTTGTACTCTATCTTCTAAAGCTTATTATGGTTACTATATTGCCTATGTGTTTCCATGTGAATAGTAATATGTCGTCTGCTATGTACATCCAACAGTAGAAGCAACTCACAAACCATGAAATGGTATTATACTGTATTATCTTTACAACACTATTTTACTAAGCAATACTATTACTATGATGTTGTTGAATAAACTCATTGATTCAAATAATACCATTCATTCCGTACTACACGTATTTAATGTTGGAATACACAGATATATTCACCCAAGTCAGTTTGATTATAAGAAGACAACTTATATTGATGAATGTGTGTCCTAAAATAAATTACTTACTTGTAAATGTCTAGTAAGTGTAGCATATGTTTACTTGTGCTTGCGAGTTACGGGTTTGACAGGGAACATTATTTATGAAACTTGGAGATAGATTTGTTCCACAGTATTTGTTGTATTTATTGATTGACTAGTACACCAGATCATCACACAGGGGAGTATATAACATGTAACTAGACAACGATAACAATAATATATGAATCC
>JAODUO010001928.1:0-55472 GCA_025642075.2 Ridgeia piscesae | reverse complement strand
TTTCTCCAGACAACATGCAAATTCGATGTGCGTCGACATTGGGACGCAGTATCCACACAAACACCATGCCACATTCACATTGTTCCCAAAATCAAACATCCTCGATTCCATACAAATTGCGATCTTTTCTCGCCGTCTCGCCGACTCTCGGCGGGGTTTAATTGACGCCTCGCACCTCGGCTCGCACGCTGGGTTAAGCAAGAATTAATGGCTTTACGTGTGTCACTTGTGCTATAGATGCTTCTCTCACTTGTGCTACAAATGCTTCCTCTGTCGGATCCATTTTCTACTGTGATTTATCCAAGACCACTAGCAAATAGCGTAGCTCCTCGCTAACGTAAAACACTTCCGACATTTGTAAACAACAGAAAAATAGTCCGGACTGACCTTCCTTTCGGTAGGCCCGCCCCTTGAAGCCTGTCAAAATCTGCTCTCGGGAAGTGTCACGTTTCGAATTTTTTCATTGGTTAAAAATCTTTGGTATTTAATTTAACCTTTTTATTACGAATGCAAATAAATATTATTTGTTGACACATAGGACCCCTTTCGTGTATAATAAGGTACCATATCTTTGTTTTTGCGCAGAAATGTCTAATAACGAAGAAAACCGAAAGAAACCAAAATTTTACATGGGCTAGATAGGAGGTAATCAAACCACTCGGCTTGGAATAAAGATGGCGATACGCAGTGTTCTATGACGACGATTTAGGCACTGAAAATATTTTTTTCCCAGTTTGTCTGAAAAGTGAATATGCTTCTGTCACCATTAATGTATACTTATATAGTATACATTTAGGTATATGGAATGTTACAGCTGTGTTTCAGTTCCTCTTTAAATTCGCTGGTTACTCAGGAGGGGAAAGGTTGCCTAGCTTCGATCATATCTTTATGATCTAGTTTTTGTCCATAAAGTCAATACCATTGTTGGGACAAGTGCTTTTGCCTATTTAAGCCAACACGCATGTGGAAAACAAAACTATGATCACTGCTAATTGGTGTCGATCATATCTGAAATATAATAACTAACTTTGTCTTAAGTCTACATCTGTTATGTTTATTATTTTATGTTATGTATTTTCGTTTACCAATTTGAGTTATATGGAATTATGCGAATGATGTATCAACATTTTAAAGTAATTCCTTGTTACATATTATGAAGGACAAAATGGCGACGATGTGTGCGCCATCTTGGTTTCACGTCGCCTGTTGTACCTATCCATAAATCCATAAATCTGCATGGATGAATAATTACAGTTTCACATGTTAACATGTTTAATGTGTCATATGATATACTATAACATTTAAACGATGTTTTAACGCAATTCTACAATACAAATAATTTCACTGGAAATATATATATATCAGTTTAAGCTCTGACAAGTTGATACCACAATCTCGCCAGTCAAACACTATATGGTATATAAAGGAAGGAAATTGCTATTATAATTGTAACAGATGTGTATTCGATGCCTTGTGGCAAAGGGTGTATCACGTGATGCTCGCAATATGGAGCGTCACATCCGGCAATGGCACTCCGGGCTTAGGGGCAGATACTCCCTCCCTTTCTCGTAGCACAGTGATCAGTTGTGATGTTTGAAGGTCGTGACGTTTCTCGCCAGGGGAACGTTGTAAGGAGCAACCAAAGCGGAGTCCCGAGCCCAAGTAGATACATTAGATACTGTACTATGTACTAATGTACTATAGGCAGAATGTTCCCAGTGTCTCCCACTTCCGGATTCCCTCTTTTTTCTTTATCAGTCATGATATATACTTTTTAACAGACATTATAAATTACATAATTTCATGGATTTTATCTTTGAAATGCTCTTTTATAGCACATTATTTCAGTTTCACGATAAACTTCAATTAATTCGTTGTACGTTTTGTTTGTGGAAAAATATATTATTGAAAGATACGTTGCCTTGTAGTTACTGCTTAACTATATATTGGAGGACATTCATGTAGTCTTTAAAATACATCTATTGTGATTTAACTGTGTATTGATGGATTTTAATGACTTTGCTTTTGTTCATAATGTTTTAATAACTATTATATTTTTCTCATGTAGCGCTCATCTGTTAAGCCAAGATATGGAAACACCAGATAAGAGGTGAAGAGAAGGCTTAGCACAGAGACACTGAAAAAGAAACAAGAAATGGGATAGACCGGCAGAATGTGGCCACAAACAGACACCTTAAAACAGGAGAAATGAGCAGAGTATAGAAGAATTGTTACATATGTGATTGGTCAGTCTCTTGACTGGAGTGCCACCAATAGTGTCACTCTTGCAAAGACACTAATTTGAACAATTCTACGTCAGTCCTATTATAAAGTGACATTGTATTAGTCAATAAAGCAATGTCATAAATATTGTATACACACACCTCACATTAAACCTAACGTTTATTAAATCACACATACCCTATTCATATTTAGGATGTCATTAGACATACAGATTTTAATCTACTCTACTACTTTTTAATCAACTAGAGAAAATGTTGGATATTGTCAGAAAATGCAAAATGTTCTGTTGTAATAACCACCATTAAGAACTCATGCTTGTGGGAAACAACTGTACTGGTTTTGTAATTTGTCTCTTTTTCAGGTCGAAACAATCGTTCAAATAGGCTGTGTGACATCCATAATGACGGAGGATGTGTTTACCTTGATCTTGGCAATTCTTTTGTTGTGTTTTTATTGTAAAATTACACATGTATAATTATATATCTATAGTAATGATTGTTATTTTAAATAATGATGGTGTCACTGGAAGACGGCTTTTAGCCAAGTGACATCCATGCAATGGACCACGCTGACAATTGAGTATATACTTTAGTTTTGTTCTTGTACATGTTGCGTTGTGAAATAAAAGTGACCCTCACGTGGTGATGACATTGAGCTGTTGGGTGGATGGGTGATTTGATATGTGATTTGCCACGGTCATTGCAATTACTGAAGTTATTGACTTTCTTTACACCCTGCAAGGCTGTCACTCCATCGACACTTAAACAGCATCTCTCTTTGATGGGGAAAGTGGCGATCTTTTAGTATTATTGTTTCGGAGCCATCATTCTGTTCAGTCTTGCAGATACACTCCAAGACACTTAATTATCCCTGGTCATCTTGCCGATTATAATACTATCATCAAGTGTAGCTGCACGAAAGGTTGCAGAAGTCAGTATCGATGGCTAAAAACCAACATGTGCTTCACGATGCTGTGACATGGATGAATAGTTTGAGAGTTATCAGTATGGATTCAAGCTAAGGGTAGACATAATTGCCATCAATAAACTACTGTTTGAATTGGCTCTGTCCATTTTATAACATATTTAAATAACATCGTCGCCTCCAAAAACCCTATACGAGAATAATTTGCTATCAGTGAGAGTTTTGTTATATGGCTGAATTAACTACACATGGACCATAACAATAACAAACAATGCATTACGGCACACCACACCTCCCCTTCCCCCCGTCTTTTGTACGCTACCCTCCTACCTACTACCATACACACCCTTTCAATCTTCACACTATCTATACTGCAACACCCACAAACTAGCATAATCATCAACACATTGATGTTGGCTGATTAGGAGAAGAAGTGGAAGACTTAGAAGTTGACGTGTTGACCGCAAACCGCCAGTGGCAACAAGAGCGCATATGCGACGATTGGCATATATATTTACTGCTCGAATGTTTAGCGCTGACGCACTCAGTTCCGACGCTTGGCTATGTAACCATTTTGAAATAGCAATGACGCCGACGTTTCATACATATGCTATCAGGGTGTATGGCCATATATGGTCAAATGGCTCACACACAAAAATCAAGGACACGTCGACAAATTCGGCCGAGTATAGGGGCTACAGCGTCATATCACATGAACGCCATGTCGACCACATTTATTTGGCTTGCAACAGCAGCAGGTGCAGCACAAAATCAAAAGAGCGGCGCCCCCAGTGCCGATTCGAAGGACTGCTACTGCATAGCCTAGGGGCTGGCGCCATTATATTATCGAACGAGTAGATAGTATTCATATAAGACGATGCCAACATAATACACTGATCGCTGAGTCACTAGCTGGATGTGAATATTTATCAGATTCTGAATATCGGAACATCGGCTTTTTGCAGCCTTTAATTCTGCCTGGCAATATGCCAGCCCTGCTCGCATTCTACTAAACGCTGTACGCCCCTGTGTCTGACATACAGCTAGTTTGTTTAATGGATTGAATTATTCACACGTATGAGCGGGAAGTCTGCAGAATCACCTTGCACTTTGCCACTTGTGTACTGGAGTGTTGGGGCCATATATCTTCAAAGCAACTTGTTACTACTGTACCAATCTTTCCAGTTCTGCCAGTGGCGGCTTTAACATGCATTTTGGATAACAATTGATCAATTTTACAATTAGCGGGTACATTAAAATTTTGTTCAGCTTATAAAAAGCATTACTTTACAAAACATGCAGACTTTCAGCAATTTTTATGACGATTGTTCCATTGTAGATATTTGGACGGATGTCACTGTACTAAAGAATATTGTTTGTGTAATATGCAATATTAGTTGAGTCTTTTTTACAATTTTTATTAAACACAACAAAATTAGGGCCTTCATATTCCTGTGTCATAATTATGTTCACTCACAAAAACTATCATTATCGACAGATCTTTTGTGACAAACAAAATGTATCTATCATGAATAGATAACTAGATATACCAGTAGCTAATACAATGAGGACTGGTCAAGTGGATCGTAGTGTAGGTCAATCATGGTCTAACAACTAGATCTATCACTAGGTAGAACTAAACAATGGTCACTTCTGAAATTTTTCTGGAAATTGTAGATGGCTTAAATAACTAAGAGGCTCAACTACACTGCCTTCATCTGTCATCAAAAGTGGAACATGGAAAGATGCAGTAAACATTACAATGGAGTATATCATACAGAATAATTTTACAAGGCTGGTTGCTGAAGTTAACTTTAATATTCACTGTAAATAACTTATCAACCGTCCATACATTATTCATGGTGACAGTAAATGAAACAGGAACATCATGACAAATGATGCGTTCATCCATAACAAAATGTGTATGCCAAAATTACACGTAATTACATCACACAGTGGATCTGATGTTGCAATGCTTTTTCTATTTGCTGCTTTATCATGTCGTCATGTTAACACAATCAATTTGATATCGTTGAACAAACAACTTGAGTGCCTGGAAAGACTGGGAGTCAGATCAGGGCACTTGCAGACACCATACCCACAAGCCCGTTAAATACAGTCATGACTACTATATTTAACTGGGTTTTCTGGGCCATTATTCATATCTCAGCCTATTATGTACTCTCCTGGGATAAGAGATAGGGGTTACTCATTTGAAGTGTTACTCCCCTGGAGATATGGGTATTCACCTGGGACTAGGAATATGAATATGATTTACTACCCTGAGGTAAGGTGAGAGAGAGGGACTAATCCCTTGGGATGAGAGGCAAGGGTCAGTCCCCTGGGGTGAGAGATAGGGAGTATTCTCCAGGGATGAGGGAGAGGGATAACTCTGTCCTCACCCTAGGTGAACTCACCCTAGGTGAGGACTGCGGTTGCCCCTTGGGGTGAGTGGTAGTGATAGGGTTTAAGGATAACTAACTTACGCCATTTATATTTTCCATTATTTATCTGTACATGCACAATTGGAATATATGTTATGGATAAATAGTTTGGCGCGATGTTGCCACATTCAAAATAGCAATCTTAATTTCATATCAGGCAGGTTTGAGATTCAACTTGCAGAGTATTGGCATTTACTCATGAACGACATCTGCCAACTCATCAAGCATTTCTTGTTCGTGATTCTGCTGCTGAGTTAATTCACTGTTTAGTCTCCAGATGGCGACATTGCCTGCTGCGTCTCCCGTTGCCAACAGCTGCGGCCTGCAAAGACAAACAACCATAAACTTAACACACGACAACATGCCACGGGAATATGCATTATTAGAACTGTCCGGTTTCAGGATAATCACTTCATTTGTGATCATTTTAAGATAAAGGAAGTCACATACTGAACTGCCTGACCTCAACTGAGGAGGTCACACACTGAGCTTGCCTGACCTCAACTGGGGAGGTCACACACTAAGCTTGCCTGACCTCAACTAAGGAGGTCACACACTAAGCTTGCCTGACCTCAACTGAGGAGGTCACACACTGAGCTTGCCTGACTTCAACTGAGGAGGTCACACACTGAGCTTGCCTGACCTCAACTGAGGAGGTTACACACTGAGCTTGCCTGAACTCAACTGAGGAGGTTACACACTGAGCTTGCCTGAACTCAACTGAGGATGTCACACATTGAGCTTGCCTGAACTCAACTAAGGAGGTCACACACTGAGCTTGCCTGACCTCAACTGAGGAGGTTACACACTGAGCTTGCCTGAACTCAACTAAGGAGGTCACCCACTGAGCTTGCCTGAACTCACCTGAGGAGGTCACACACTGAGCTTGCCTGAACTCAACTGAAGAGGTCACACACTGAGTTTGCCTGAACTCAACTGAGGAGGTCACACACTGAGCTTGCCTGAACTCAACCGAGGAGGTCACACACTGAGTTTGCCTGAACTCAACTAAGGAGGTCACACACTGAGCTTGCTTGAACTCAACCGAGGAGGTCACACACTGAGCTTGCCTGAACTCAACTAAGGAGGTCACACACTGAGCTTGCCTGAACTCAACCGAGGAGGTCACACACTGAGTTGCTTGAACTCAACCGAGGAGGTCACACACTGGCTTGCCTGAACTCAACAGGGGGTCACACACTGAGCTTGCTTGAACTCAAGAGGAGGTCACACACTGAGCTTGCCTGAACTCAACTGAGGAGGTCACACACTGAGCTTGCTTGAACTCAACCGAGGAGGTCACACACTGAGCTTGCCTGAACTCAACAAGGAGGTCACACACTGAGCTTGCCTGAACTCAACTAAGGAGGTCACACACTGAGCTTGCCTTGAACTCAACTGAGGAGGTCACACACTGAGCTTGCCTGAACTCAACTAAGGAGGTCACACACTGAGCTTGCCTGAACTCAACTAAGGAGGTCACACACTGAGTTGCTTGAACTCAACCGAGGAGGTCACACACTGAGCTTGCCTGAACTCAACTGAGGAGGTCACACACTGAGCTTGCTTGAACTCAACCGAGGAGGTCACACACTGAGCTTGCCTGAACTCAACTAAGGAGGTCACACACTGAGCTTGCCTGAACTCAACTAAGGAGGTCACACACTGAGCTTGCTTGAACTCAACCGAGGAGGTCACACACTGAGCTTGCCTGAACTCAACTAAGGAGGTCACACACTGAGCTTGCCTGAACTCAACTAGGAGGTCACACACTGAGTTGCTTGAACTCAACCGAGGAGGTCACACACTGAGCTTGCCTGAACTCAACTGAGGAGGTCACACACTGAGCTTGCTTGAACTCAACCGAGGAGGTCACACACTGAGCTTGCCTGAACTCAACCGAGGAGGTCACACACTGAGCTTGCTTGAACTCAACTAAGGAGGTCACACACTGAGCTTGCCTGAACTCAACCGAGGAGGTCACACACTGAGCTTGCCTGAACTCAACTGAGGAGGTCACACACTGAGCTTGCCTGAACTCAACTGAGGAGGTCACACACTGAGCTTGCCTGAACTCAACTAAGGAGGTCACACACTGAGCTTGCCTGAACTCAACTAAGGAGGTCACACATTGAGCTTGCTTGAACTCAACTGATGAGGTCACACACTGAGCTTGCCTGAACTCAACTAAGGAGGTCACACACTGAGCTTGCTTGAACTCAACCGAGGAGGTCACACACTGAGCTTGCCTGAACTCAACTAGGAGGTCACACACTGAGCTTGCCTGAACTCAACTAAGGAGGTCACACACTGAGTTGTTTGAACTCAACCGAGGAGGTCACACACTGAGCTTGCCTGAACTCAACTGAGGAGGTCACACACTGAGCTTGCTTGAACTCAACCGAGGTCACACACTGAGCTTGCTTGAACTCAACCGAGGTCACACACTGAGCTTGCCTGAACTCAACTAAGGAGGTCACACACTGAGCTTGCCTGAACTCAACTAAGGAGGTCACACACTGAGTTGCTTGAACTCAACCGAGGAGGTCACACACTGAGCTTGCCTGAACTCAACTGAGGAGGTCACACACTGATTGCTGAACATACCATGAATGTCCACACTGAGCCTTACTGAAACTGTCTGAGAAAATATGTGAAATGAGCCTTACTGAAACTGTCTGAGAATGGGTATACTGAACCTTACTGAAACTGTCTGAGAATATGTGAAATGAGCCTTACTGAAACTGTCTGAGAATGTGTGTACTGAGCCTTACTGAAACTGACTGAGAATGTATGTACTGAGCTTTACTGAAACTGTCTGAGAATGTGTGTACTGAGCCTTACTGAAACTGTCTGAGAATGTGTGTACTGAACCTTACTGAAACTGTCTGAGAATGTGTGTACTGAACCTTACTGAAACTGTCTGAGAATGTGTGTACTGAACCTTACTGAAACTGTCTGAGAATGTATGTACTGAACCTTACTGAAACTGTCTGAGAATGTGTGTACTGAACCTTACTGAAACTGTCTGAGAATGTGTGTACTGAACCTTACTGAAACTGTCTGAGAATGTGTGTACTGAACCTTACTGAAACTGTCTGAGAATGTGTGTACTGAACCTTACTGAAACTGTCTGAGAATGTGTGTACTGAACCTTACTGAAACTGACTGAGAATGTATGTACTGAGCTTTACTGAAACTGTCTGAGAATGTATGTACTGAGCTTTACTGAAACTGTCTGAGAATGTGTGTACTGAACCTTACTGAAACTGTCTGAGAATGTGTGTACTGAACCTTACTGAAACTGTCTGAGAATGTGTGTACTGAACCTTACTGAAACTGTCTGAGAATGTGTGTACTGAACCTTACTGAAACTGTCTGAGAATGTGTGTACTGAACCTTACTGAACTGTCTGAGAATGTGTGTACTGAACCTTACTGAAACTGTCTGAGAATGTGTGTACTGAACCTTACTGAAACTGTCTGAGAATGTGTGTACTGAACCTTACTGAAACTGTCTGAGAATGTGTGTACTGAACCTTACTGAAACTGTCTGAGAATGTGTGTACTGAACCTTACTGAAACTGTCTGAGAATGTGTGTACTGAGCCTTACTGAAACTGTCTGAGAATGTGTGACTGAGCCTTACTGAAACTGTCTGAGGATATGTGAAATGAGCCTTACTGAAACTGTCTGAGAATATGTGAAATGAGCCTTACTGAAACTGTCTGAGAATATGTGAAATGAGCCTTACTGAAACTGTCTGAGAATATGTGAAATGAGCCTTACTGAAACTGTCTGAGAATATGTGAAATGAGCCTTACTGAAACTGTCTAAGAATGTGTGAAATGAGCCTTACTGAAACTGTCTAAGAATGTGTGTACTGAACCTTACTGAAACTGTCTGAGAATATGTGAAATGAGCCTTACTGAAACTGTCTGAGAATATGTGAAATGAGCCTTACTGAAACTGTCTGAGAATATGTGAAATGAGCCTTACTGAAACTGTCTGAGAATGTGTGTACTGAGCCTTACTGAAACTGTCTAAGAATGTGTGTACTGAACCTTACTGAAACTGTCTGAGAATATGTGAAATGAGCCTTACTGAAACTGTCTGAGAATATGTGAAATGAGCCTTACTGAAACTGTCTGAGAATATGTGAAATGAGCCTTACTGAAACTGTCTAAGAATGTGTGAAATGAGCCTTACTGAAACTGTCTAAGAATGTGTGTACTGAACCTTACTGAAACTGTCTGAGAATGGGTGTACTGAACCTTACTGAAACTGTCTGGGAATATGTGAAATGAGCCTTACTGAAACTGTCTGAGAATATGTGAAATGAGCCTTACTGAAACTGTCTAAGAATGTGTGAAATGAGCCTTCTGAAATGTAAAGGGAGACCTTACTGAAACTGTCTGAGAATATGTGAAATGAGCCTTACTGAAACTGTCTGAGAATATGTGAAATGAGCCTTACTGAAACTGTCTGAGAATGTGTGAAATGAGCCTTACTGAAACTGTCTGAAGGAATGTGTGTACTGAACCTTACTGAAACTGTCTGAGAATATGTGAAATGAGCCTTACTGAAACTGTCTGAGAATATGTGAAATGAGCCTTACTGAAACTGTCTGAGAATGTAGTACTGAACCTTACTGAAACTGTCTGAGAATGTATGTACTGAACCTTACTGAAACTGTCTAAGAATGTGTGTACTGAACCTTACTGAAACTGTCTGAGAATATGTGAAATGAGCCTTACTGAAACTGTCTGAGAATATGTGAAATGAGCCTTACTGAAACTGTCTGAGAAAGTGCTAAGCCTTTTTGTGAATGTATGCATTGAGCATGACTGAATACTTACTACAAATGCACATACTGAGCATGATTAAACATTGACAGAGAATGCATGTATCGTGTGACTGAATATTGACTGAGAATGTACACATTGACAGAAAAAACATAAGTTCTTTCATAGCGCAGTATCCAGTCCTCAGGATTGGTCAAAGTGCTTTACACTGTACTACCCTGGCAGACCTGTTCAATCAAACACCATCTCAACTTCTCTGAGAAGCATCCAGTTATGTTGAAATTAATACATGAAGGCTGCTCGTACAAATATCCACCACTGTCTATAGCCTCATTCATATAGGTGAGTGAACTGGTGTAATGTAGAGTGAACAAACTTGCCCAAGGTTTGACATCGCAGCATTTGATTTGAACCCGGGTTCTCTTAGTAGAGATAATGTTCCTACTTAGTCGAGATAATATACCTACTTAGGTTTACTGAAATTTACTGAGAATGTACGTAATGAGTGTAGTGTGACTGAACATTAGCTGATAATATACATTGACTAAGAATGTACATACTGACTTGTAAGTTAATGTTGACAGAGACTGCACATACTGAGTATGACTGAAATTATCTACTGTGAATATAACTATATATAATATACAATGTAGTTATATACACTCAGTATGACTGAACATTGACAGAGAATATACATGAGTATGACTGGATATTAATAGATAATGTACATACTGAGCATGGCTGCACACTGACAGAGAATACATACACTGGACGTTACTGGACATTAACTGATAATGTACATAGTACATACACTGTACAGAGGGTGACTGAACATTGACCAAGAATGTACATACTGAGAGTAAATGAATGTTGAATGAAAACATACATACTGAATATAAGTGAAATTTACTGAGAATTGTTTATACTGAGTATGACTGAACATTGTATGTACTGAGCATGACTGAACTTTACAGAGATTGTATGTACTGAGCATGACTGCACTTGACACAGATTGTATGTACTGAGCATGACTGAACTTTACAGAGATTGTACATACTGAGCATGACTGAACTTGACAGAGATTGTATGTACTGAGCATGACTGAACTTTACAGAGATTGTACTTACTGAGATGACTGAACACGAGATTGTATGTATTGAGCATGACTGAACTTTACAGAGATTGTATGTACTGAGCATGACTGAACTTGACACAGATTGCATGTACTGAGCATGACTGAACTCGACAGAGATTGTATGTACTGAGCATGACTGAACTCGACAGAGATTGTATGTAATGAATGTGACTGAACTCTACAGAGATTGCATGACAGAGCATGACTGAACTTGATTGAGATTGTACTTACTGAGCATGACTGAACTTGACAGAGATTGTATGTAATGAGCGTAACTGAACATCGACACAGATTGTACTTACTGAGCATGACTGAACTTGACAGAGATTGTATGTATGAGCGTAACTGAACATCGACACAGATTGTACTTACTGAGCATGACTGAACTCGTCAGAGATTGTACGTACTGAGCATGACTGAACTCAAGATTGTATACTGAGCATGACTGAACTGTCAGAGATTGTAATGAGCGACTGAACTCGAAGATTGTACATACTGAGCATGACTGAACTCGTCAGAGATTGTACATACTGAGCATGACTGAACTCGTCAGAGATTGTACATACTGAGCATGACTGAACTCGTCAGAGATTGTACATACTGAGCATGACTGAACTCGACAGAGATTGTACATACTGAGCATGACTGAACTCGACAGAGATTCAACAGAGATTGTATGTACTGAGCGTGACTGAACTTGACAGAGATTCAACAGAGATTGTACGTACTGAGCATGACTGAACTCGACAGAGATTGTACATACTGAACATGACTGAACTCGACAGAGATTCAACAGAGATTGTACGTACTGTGCGTGACTGAACTCGACAGAGAAGACAGGTTCCTTCTTGGCTCCCGCATCAAGACGCAGTGTCGGCGTCGCCCGGTTCTGTCGCAGGTCATAGATGAGCAGCGTGCCGTCGTGTGCGCCAACAGCAAACAATAGAGGGCGTACCGGAGACCACTTGGCAGAGTAGAGGTATTCTGCTCCGGGCTCCAAGGTCAGGACTGGCTCCGACTGTGGATAAAATGTCAGTGTTTTACTAATATTAAATTTTAAAAAAAAATTAAAAAAAAAAAAATAAATAATATATATATATATATATATATAAATATATATATATATATATACAGTTACTACTAGGTGGTACATGTATACCATTTACTGATCTGATTACTGTCAAGTCTTACTTTTAATGCAATTTATATTCAGAAGATACAGCACTCATTACATACACTTTATTATCATTTTATGTCGCAATCACAACACGATTAAGGTCATATTATTAGTGTGACCTCTTCTTCTAGTTTCTGTAGCATTAACACTGACATCAGTAGCAGTTCCAGTGGTGCCATCTGGAGTGTGGCTCTCCACTTGATCTGTTGACTGCTGCGTGTGCAGCATATATGTGAGTCATTCAGTAGAAATAATCAGTATGAGGCAAGAGAAGTTGTTGCCTGGGTGGAGATACAGCCACATTGTCCCCAAAAGTAGCAAAATGTAAATTACAAACAGGCAACTGCTGCACTGTGAAATTGATCAATGCTACAAGAAAACTATTTTGTTCATCACTGCAAAAACCCTAACAATCTCTTTCAATTTAGTCTTGAAATATGCATTTTACAACATCTCATGAATCTGCCAGTTTCTACCATTAATGTAGCGTTTTCTCCAGTCAGTCTGGTATAGAGTGAAGGGTGCTGGCCTAGACAGGTGGGTACTATTCTAGACATGAGGGTACTATTCTAGACAGGAGTGTATTAGTATAGACAGGAGGGTACTAGTCTAGACAGGAGGGTACTTGTCTAGATAGGAGGGTACTAGTCTAGACAGGGACTGTACTAGTCTAGACAGGAGGGTACTATTCTGGACAGGAGGGTACTAGTCTAGACAGGAGGGTGTTAGTTGAAACAGGAGGGTGCTGGTCCACACAGGAGTGTACTAATCTAGACAGGAGGGTGCTGGTCTAGCCAGTAGACGGGAATGTACTAGTCTAGCCAGGAGTGTATTAGTCTAGACAGGAGGGTGCTGGTCTAGACAAGAGGGTGTGTCACTCACTTGTAAGACCGTGTAGATCCGCACTGACTTGTCTGTGCTGCAGCTGAGAAAGAGGTTGCGGTGGAAATGAGAGAAGTCGACGCTGTAGACCGGGCCCTTGTGGGACGCAAAGCTGAACGTGACGGGAGACTGCAGGGGAATCGAGCACTGCACGTCACCTGCAACCAGCGCATTGCTTAATAACTCACACAAATTCCATGGTGTCTTTTAGAATTTTACCGAACATAAAGCCATGTATATAAATATAATATGCACGGGCTACATACATTCACACTGCACTTCTCACCATCTACGAAGCTAGGAAATACATTACGATTTATGTACGAAATAACCAAGTGTCGCCACCTATCAGGCCGTATATTATACCTTGTCCAACAATATCTGCTAAGTCAGTAATATGCCTAGTATGAAAAGTATCTTCCTATAAATTATACAAGTAGATTATTCAGGTTTGAACTTGTTTGATATTGTCGATATAGTTAATATCTAATAACCTCATAAAACAATTTATGGCTACTTAATTACATAGTAATTAAATAAAATTAATTAATGCTTAATTCCTGCATATATCGGCCAGTTGTGTGGTGTGATGATGATGCCAGATGTGTGCAGGTATAGAATGTTTGCTGCCTCTTAGACTTGCATTAAGTCCCTCCTGTTGTACCATTGTTTAAATGTACTAATGGACGTCACCTGGGAAAGTGTTGGCAACCATAGTAAAAGCAGTTTCTGGATACTCAATGTAGCAGTCTAAATGGTGCTGGTTTTAACCATTTGAATTAACAAATTCAGTGTTACACCACCATTTTTGGGGATCGTAGATGAACCCATAAAAGTCTGGCATCTGAGGTAGAAAGTATTATACCACATGTTAGTTAGCAAAATAGTAAGATGCATATCTTGATAAACGTTGATATAAATGCAAACAATTAATAGATGTCTTTTTGTGCATGGCTGTGATTCACAACTGCTTTCTGACAATGCTAATCATTCATCTGTATGTGCACTGAACATGGATGGAATCTGCAAGAACTACTCAGTAAACAATGACTCACGGCTGGCTGGTGTTCCTTTGGTCTTTGTTGAACACTTGAATATTCCACCACTGTCAGAACCGACCAGGAACGTGGTCTCATCGTTGGGACTGAAAGTGAGGCTGGTTACAGCCATTTCCTTGTCCCCCCTCCGTGCCGTCAGTCGCTCCTTCCTCGGCAGACTCTCCGTCAACAAAATGAACCTGGCAAGTATATCTATCATTTAAAAGTGTCTCTCTCAATGTGTGTCTGTACGTTTGTTTATGGACTAACATCTCTATCAGTTTTGCACATACAGGGCTGACATTTTACAAGTGATCTAGCAGACTCACTCAGATGGTTTGTAGATTTACACTTTTTTAGAACTATTCCTGGGGAGTGTTCAATATTTCAAAAGACTGTGCATGGAATATGGCTCACAGTAACAACTTGTTGCGTCATGACGTGAACACATGATCTATTTCTGGGACACACTGAAACAATGCAACAAATTTCATATATTTTAGCCATTTTACAGAAATGAGATTGTGGGAGTGCTTCATAAGGCTTAGTTGTGCTAGTATTTATCCCGAGGGGTGGAGATGGGACCTCGGTGAACTGCAATTGGCTGGTAACACATAAAATGTCTGTATATGGACACTGGTGTGCTACATAAGTGTCAGAGTCTGCTACAAGAGTCTGCTACAAGAGTCTGCTACAAGAGTCTGCTACAAGAGTCTGCTACAAGAGTCTGCTACAAGAGTCTGCTACAAGAGTCTGCTACAGGAGTCTGCTACAGGAGTCTGCTACAGGAGTCTGCTACAGGAGTCTGCTACAGGAGTCTGCTACAGGAGTCTGCTACAGGAGTCTGCTACAGGAGTCTGCTACAGGAGTCTGCTACAGGAGTCTGCTACAGGAGTCTGCTACAGGAGTCTGCTACAGGAGTCTGCTACAGGAGTCTGCTACAGGAGTCTGCTACAGGAGTCTGCTACAGGAGTCTGCTACAGGAGTCTGCTACAGGAGTCTGCTACAGGAGTCTGCTACAGGAGTCTGCTACAGGAGTCTGCTACAGGAGTCTGCTACAGGAGTCTGCTACAGGAGTCTGCTACAGGAGTCTGCTACAGGAGTCTGCTACAGGAGTCTGCTACAGGAGTCTGCTACAGGAGTCTGCTACAGGAGTCTGCTACAGGAGTCTGCTACAGGAGTCTGCTACAGGAGTCTGCTACAGGAGTCTGCTACAGGAGTCTGCTACAGGAGTCTGCTACAGGAGTCTGCTACAGGAGTCTGCTACAGGAGTCTGCTACAAGAGTCTGCTACAAGAGTCTGCTACAAGAGTCTGCTACAAGAGTCTGCTACAAGAGTCTGCTACAAGAGTCTGCTACAAGAGTCTGCTACAAGAGTCTGCTACAAGAGTCTGCTACAAGAGTCTGCTACAGGAGTCTGCTACAAGAGTCTGCTACAGGAGTCTGCTACAGGAGTCTGCTACAGGAGTCTGCTACAGGAGTCTGCTACAGGAGTCTGCTACAGGAGTCTGCTACAGGAGTCTGCTACAGGAGTCTGCTACAGGAGTCTGCTACAGGAGTCTGCTACAGGAGTCTGCTACAGGAGTCTGCTACAGGAGTCTGCTACAGGAGTCTGCTACAGGAGTCTGCTACAGGAGTCTGCTACAGGAGTCTGCTACAGGAGTCTGCTACAGGAGTCTGCTACAGGAGTCTGCTACAGGAGTCTGCTACAGGAGTCTGCTACAGGAGTCTGCTACAGGAGTCTGCTACAGGAGTCTGCTACAGGAGTCTGCTACAAGAGTCTGCTACAAGAGTCTGCTACAAGAGTCTGCTACAAGAGTCTGCTACAAGAGTCTGCTACAAGAGTCTGCTACAGGAGTCTGCTACAGGAGTCTGCTACAGGAGTCTGCTACAGGAGTCTGCTACAAGAGTCTGCTACAAGAGTCTGCTACAAAGTCTGCTACAAGAGTCTGCTACAAGAGTCTGCTACAAGAGTCTGTTACAAGAGTCTGCTACAAGAGTCTGCTACAGTCTGCTACAAGAGTCTGCTACAAGAGTCTGCTACAAGAGTCTGTTACAAGAGTCTGCTACAAAGTCTGCTACAAGAGTCTGCTACAGGAGTCTGCTACAGGAGTCTGCTACAAGAGTCTGCTACAAGAGTCTGCTACAAGAGTCTGCTACAAAGTGTCAAAAGTCTGCTACAAGAGTCTGCTACAAGAGTCTGCTACAAGAGTCTGCTACAAGAGTCTGCTACAAGAGTCTGCTACAAAGTCTGCTACAAGAGTCTGCTACAAGAGTCTGCTACAAGAGTCTGCTACAAGAGTCTGCTACAAGAGTCTGCTACAAGAGTCTGCTACAAGAGTCTGCTACAGGAGTGTCAGAGTCTGCTACAAGAGTCTGCTACAAGAGTCTGCTACAAGAGTCTGCTACAAGAGTCTGCTACAAGGGGTCTGCTACAAGGGGTCTGCTACAGGAGTCTGCTACAGGAGTCTGCTACAGGAGTCTGCTACAGGAGTCTGCTACAGGAGTCTGCTACAGGAGTCTGCTACAGGAGTCTGCTACAGGAGTCTGCTACAGGAGTCTGCTACAGGAGTCTGCTACAGGAGTCTGCTACAGGAGTCTGCTACAGGAGTCTGCTACAGGAGTCTGCTACAAGGGGTCTGCTACAAGAGTCTGCTACAAGAGTCTGCTACAAGAGTCTGCTACAAGAGTCTGCTACAAGAGTCTGCTACAAGAGTCTGCTACAAGAGTCTGCTACAAGAGTCTGCTACAAGAGTCTGCTACAGGAGTCTGCTACAGGAGTCTGCTACAGGAGTCTGCTACAGGAGTCTGCTACAGGAGTCTGCTACAGGAGTCTGCTACAGGAGTCTGCTACAAGAGTCTGCTACAGAGTCTGCTACAAGAGTCTGCTACAAGAGTCTGCTACAAGAGTCTGCTACAAGAGTCTGCTACAAGAGTCTGCTACAAGAGTCTGCTACAAGAGTCTGCTACAAGAGTCTGCTACAAGAGTCTGCTACAAGAGTCTGCTACAGGAGTCTGCTACAGGAGTCTGCTACAAGAGTCTGCTACAAGAGTCTGCTACAAGAGTCTGCTACAAGAGTCTGCTACAAGAGTCTGCTACAAGAGTCTGCTACAGGAGTCTGCTACAAGAGTCTGCTACAAGAGTCTGCTACAGGAGTCTGCTACAAGAGTCTGCTACAAGAGTCTGCTACAAGAGTCTGCTACAAGAGTCTGCTACAAGAGTCTGCTACAAGAGTCTGCTACAAGGGGTCTGCTACAAGGGGTCTGCTACAAGAGTCTGCTACAAGGGGTCTGCTACAAGAGTCTGCTACAAGAGTCTGCTACAAGAGTTTCTTTCTACAAGAGTCTGCTACAAGGGGTCTGCTACAGGAGTCTGCTACAAGAGTCTGCTACAAGAGTCTGCTACAAGAGTCTGCTACAAGAGTCTGCTACAAGAGTCTGCTACAAGAGTCTGCTACAAGAGTCTGCTACAGGAGTCTGCTACAGGAGTCTGCTACAGAGAGTCTGCTACAAATGCTAAGAGTCTGCTACAAGAGTCTGCTACAAGAGTCTGCTACAAGAGTCTGCTACAAGAGTCTGCTACAAGAGTCTGCTACAGGAGTCTGCTACAAGAGTCTGCTACAAGAGTCTGCTACAGGAGTCTGCTACAAGAGTCTGCTACAAGAGTCTGCTACAGGAGTCTGCTACAAGAGTCTGCTACAAGAGTCTGCTACAAGAGTCTGCTACAAGAGTCTGCTACAAGAGTCTGCTACAAGAGTCTGCTACAAGAGTCTGCTACAAGAGGTCTCTCACCCGTCCACCAGCTTCAATGTCTGTTTGCGTGAACTCATGTGCCACACAAGGATTCGACCGTCTCCGCCAACACTGACCAACTGAAACAGGACAACTGACCAGTATCAGATACTGAGTGAACACGCACTGACCAACTGAAACAGGATAACAACTGACCAGTATCAGATACTGAGTAAACAGTCACTGACCAACTGAAACAGGATAACAACTGACCAGTATCAGATACTGAGTGGACAGTCAGTGACCAACTGAAACATCAGACCAACTGACCAGTATCAGATACTGAGTGGACAGTCAGTGACCAACTGAAACATCAGACCAACTGACCAGTATCAAATACTGAGTGGACAGTCAGTGACCACATGAAACATCAGACCAACTGACCAGTATCAGATACTGAGTGGACACTCACTGACCAATTGATAGATGAGACCAACTGACCAGTATCAGATACTGAGTGGACACTCACTGACCAACTGATAGATGAGACCAACTGCCCAGTATCAGATACTGAGTGGACACTCACTGACCAACTGATAGATGAGACCAACTGCCCAGTGTCTCACAGTGAGTGAACATTCATAGAAGTGTCCAGTATTATAAGGTACCTGAAATTATCAATCCGTAACATTATTTGAAACACAATAATGAATGCAGATTTAACTTAAAATGTGCCTTGAAGAAATTTATATAGTCTCTAAACCATTTAAAAATGCTCATATGTACATAATGGGCTTCAAGGCAAACTATGATACATCCGCGTTCTTCACGGTGGAAAAAAGTAACTTTTCTGTCTCATACTCAAATTTGAAATGAATACGTAAATGAAATGGTTGTATACCGAGAATCTAAATAACCGAGAATGGTAACAGAGTTTAAAATATTTGTTGCAGATTTGCTACATAAAATGTGACATTAAATGAGTCATGTTATCTAAGTGTAGTATTTCCATGTGGCTGTCACTCGGCATAGCTGATTGACTGAAAAAGGATATACTGTGTTCTTTCACATTTTTTTAACAAATGCTTTCTTGTGCATGTCATTTCATGAATGGTTTTGCATAAATGAGATAATATCTTAGCTCAAGACATATTTAAACAAACTTTTCATCCCGGTTTGGCTACATTAAAAAAATGGCATGTATCATATTTTCCCCATAAGCCTTTCATGTAACCAAACAGGTTTGAATCTTGAATTTTGGCACATATACAAAACAAAAACCAGAACAATTGTAGAGATGACTTACGTTATATTTCTTGCTGTCTGTGGCAGCAACCCATTGGAGTTTATACACTGGCTCTCTGTGGGTGTCATCGCTGATACCAGATGTCGCCACTAGTGTCTCGTCCTCTCGACTCGTGTCCCAAACCATCACCTCTCCTACAACATTCACCGTCACTTCCTCTACCCAGAATCACCTCTCTCAAGTGACAGATTCTCGTTTTACTACCCACTGGTATTACTTGATACGGTCCATCTTCTGACATTGACATTAAGGACTGAATCATTGAGATCACTGAGTTAGTCCACAACATGTTTTTCCATTTCCCTGTGTATAAATCATAAATTTTGCTTGCTGTGGAGACTGAACAGTAGGGACCAGTTGCTTACAGTCTCTTCTGAATGACAGAGGCATCACGGCCGGAATGACACTGCCCCAGTTTCCACACAGGCACTGCAGCTGCTACGGAACCATTGAATGGCTGGCATCAGGATTTGAACCTTGGTTCCTCCAACCGACAGCTTAGGCCGGTGACCATTCAACCACCGTGCCTCACGTACATGTTAACAGGAAGCTCACAGTACCACTTGTACTTTGCCCCACTTGTGGTCTGGAGTGTAGGAACCACACCCCCCAACCCTTAAAAGAAATTGTTCAAACCCCACCTTTCCAGTTCTGTCAGAAGAGACACTTTTTTAACAGTGTTACTGATCAATTTCAGCAGGCAAGTAAAAGATCCAAACCAGGGTGGCATCAAATTTAACCTGTAATCTCAAATTCGGAAAAAACTTCGTTGCCCGAATTTTTGGAAGCTGATATTGGGTATCACTGTAGACTGTAGACCACACAACTTAAAAGAAATCTGTGTCTGGAACCACCAGCCTTCACAGTTCTGTCAGTAAGCAGTAGCGCTTTTAACAGTTTGACTGATCAATTTAGCTGGCGTAATAGTCAAACTGCACAAACTTTTAGCTGATACATTCAAATTACAAATAACTGTTTGGAATTTTTAAAAGCTATATTTTACATCTGTAGACTTTCAGCAATTCAATAAAGACTGTTTTATCACAGATGTCATTGCACAGAAGACTATTTTTAATGTAATATATAACTACCTAGAGACTGACGACTGAATGTGACACCAGGACAGATGATGTCATTGTCCTGAAGAATGGCTTAATGTAACATGTCACTATCTAGAGACGGCTCCATTGAACAAGGCACATGGAAAGATGTCATTGTCCTGAAGAATGGCTTAATGTAACATGTCACTATCTAGAGACTGCTCCATTGAACAAGGCACATGGAAAGATGTCATTGTCCTGAAGAATGGCTTAATGTAACATGTCACTATCTAGAGACTGCTCCATTGAACAAGGCACGTGGAAAGATGTCATTGTCCTGAAGAATGGCTTAATGTAACATGTCACTATCTAGAGACTGCTCCATTGAACAAGACACGTGGAAAGATGTCATTGTCCTGAAGAATGGCTTAATGTAACATGTCACTATCTAGAGACGGCTCCATTGAACAAGACACGTGGAAAGATGTCATTGTCCTGAAGAATGGCTTAATGTAACATGTCACTATCTAGAGACTGCTCCATTGAACAAGGCACATGGAAAGATGTCATTGTCCTGAAGAATGGCTTAATGTCACTATCTAGAGACCGTACCATTGAAGGTGGCGCCTGCGATCAAGGACGGCTGTTTAGGGTGACAGGCGACACACAGGAGGCAGCTGGACAGGTCAATCACTGTGTCCGGCTTGCTGCTGTTCAGACTTGACCGATCAATGTTCCACGTGCATAGAGCTGACTTGTGGGTACACCAGTTCTCGTGGTCCAGCCGGCCGTAGCTGGTCAGTGTGGTCAAGGTCTTGACTCCCACTGCTGCTGTACACCACACCTCCATCCAGACATAGTGATTTACACTTCAACATTCCTGGTAGATTCAGTAACAATTTTGTAGGTAAGATTACTATATTTACAGTGATATAAAATATATTTAAAATATATAAACTATATTAAATCCTGTGACTGCAATTTCAGGTATGGCCTTAAACACCAACCTGCACTACTGTGTAAAACGTTTATGGTCAGTGGCATTCACTTCCATGATGTCACCACTGATTGCTGGGGTCACAACAAACTATGCAGAAAACACCAGTAATACACTTGTACAGGGTGATGGAGAGGATTAAGAAATTATCAGAAAAACAGGAGGACACTATTTTAGAGTATATGCAATTTCCATTGGGAATAAAATAATTTCTTTCATTTAGCAGAAACAACTCATCAAAGAGGACCTGAGGGATGTAGATGTCAAAGGGGATATGACCCATGGAGTGGAGGAGGAGGACTAGGCCGACTCCTTGTTGACAGGGATAAGACCTTCAAATTTAGCAACAGGATTTTTACACTTACTCTCTATTGTCCTGTCACACCACCATTTTGGCACCCATGAGACCCCTCTCCCCCGATTCTTTACCCCCTTGCATTGTATTTGTGTGCCAATACTGAACATAGTGAGGAAGGATACGCCACAGCAATGACAGCCCCAGTGCAGTTCCACGACAACCCAGTCACTTGAAGCTACAAAACAAAGTGCAACCAAACGTACAGCTTCTTGTTTTGCAACAGCAATGTATATGATAAAAGACTTTAAAAGATTAACCAGTATCTCAATGTGAACGATGTAAAAGGAAATTTTTTTACACTTGTGAAAATATAACTGTGAGTGGGTGTACCCCAGAACGGACATGAGCTTAACTCTGCTTGTCATGTTTTTGGAAAACAACGGGTTTTAAAATCTAGGAAGACTTGCCAACCAAGTTCCAATTCAATGCAATTTGAAAGCTTGTGAGATCTGTCACGCTTACGTTTTCCAGACTTCCGTCTCAAGAATTTGTATAAAATGTAAACATGTTGCTATACAGGAGTTTTGTGTGGCATTAGAATGTTGAATGAATGTCGTATTGATGTCACCCGGTTGAATTGTTCTTGTAGTGCATACATCTGGAAATTAATTTGCATTTTGTTGAGACCATCCCATATATTTTAGATTTGATCATGAGTTGTAAAATGCATATCCTTTTAAGGACAATAAAGTAAAGTGAAAGTGAAACAGACCATTCATGTAAGCAACAAGTAAAACACAGGTAAGTGTTCCACTTTGTGTATGAAGTTTGTCATCAAGCAAGACCTTGACAACAGCATGAGTGAGAGACAATGTGAGTGTGGTGACAGTGACTGACTGATTCATGACATAACATGAGTGAGAGACAACGTGAGTGTGGTGACAGTGACTGACTGATTCATATGACATAACATGAGTGAGAGACAACGTGAGTGTGGTGACAGTGACTGACTGATTCATATGACATAACATGAGTGAGAGACAACGTGAGTGTGGTGACAGTGACTGACTGATTCATATGGCATAACATGAGTGAGAGACAACGTGAGTGTGGTGACAGTGACTGACTGATTCATGACATAACATGAGTGAGAGACAACGTGAGTGTGGTGACAGTGACTGACTGATTCATATGACATAACATGAGTGAGAGACAATGTGAGTGTGGTGACAGTGACTGACTGATTCATATGACATAACATGAGTGAGAGACAATGTGAGTGTGGTGACAGTGACTGACTGATTCATATGACATAACATGAGTGAGAGACAACGTGAGTGTGGTGACAGTGACTGACTATATGACATAACATGAGTGAGAGACAAGTGTGTTGACGTGTGACTGATTCATATGGCATAACATGAGTGAGAGACAACGTGAGTGTGGTGACAGTGACTGACTGATTCATGACATAACATGAGTGAGAGACAACGTGAGTGTGGTGACAGTGACTGACTGATTCATATGACATAACATGAGTGAGAGACAATGTGAGTGTGGTGACAGTGACTGACTGATTCATATGACATAACATGAGTGAGAGACAACGTGAGTGTGGTGACAGTGACTGACTGATTCATATGACATAACATGAGTGAGAGACAACGTGAGTGTGGTGACAGTGACTGACTGATTCATATGACATAACATGAGTGAGAGACAACATGAGTGTGGTGACAGTGACTGACTGATTCATATGACATAACATGATGATGCACTATGCTAATGGGCAATGTGTATTAGAGGTTTGACCACATCCACATCCACATGTACACACTATACACACTTCGTGGTTGAGTTTCTCGTGAGAGAGGGAGTGAATCCTCGACACTGTGTCCACTTCTTCCTGCCATGACACCCGGTAACCTGGCAACAGTGCAGACAAAATACATTGCCTCAATGCCAAACTGCACAGTCATCCCTGGTGATTACACGCTCACATACTCGATCAAACATTACCTATGTATTCAATTGTGCCCAATAACATCTTACCATCTATTTTTGGCTTTTCTGGCCACATGACATGCAGCTGCAGTTGTCGTTTTGACGCCATTTTGCATAGTCTTTTGCTGAAAATCCATCCGACTGCACCACTATCTGGGATGTGTGGTTAATTCTGCGATTGGACAATTGGTGTGTGACATCAGAGGTAAATTGTAAGTAGCGTGGGATGAGGTTTGACGGCAAAACATCTACGATGTGCCAATTAAAATAAACATTTTGTGGTGATGTTAGATCACGAACATCTAAGATAAAATAAAACCATGTACTGTACAATACTGCATGTGTTGCTCCATTGATGTAGGAGTATGATATTTACAATAATTATGTGACATTCAATTGATGTCGTGCTCTCTAAAAAAAATGCGATATTTGATTTAAAAACATGAAAATATCGCAAAATCGCATCCTATCTCAAACAGTGTATGTGTACATATATTATTATGTATATATAATATTATAAATATATACACACACACACACACAATAAATTACACATAAAATAATTTACACTCCTGTAATGGATGCAATTCACAAAACAAACTAGTACAAAACTCAACTGCAAGCTGTCATAACCAGGCATGAAAAAAATAGATGTCGGTTTCAAAGCCTTCATTTTTGTGTGAACAAATATTGCTTTTGAGCATGCCTTGTCATCTGTCCATTTGTTTCATTCTTTATTATCACCAGACTGAGGTAAATTAGGGTGTTATTCTTCTAAAATATAAAAATTCATTGATCTTTGTTTTCAATTTCCGAAACGTTTTTCAGCATCTTATGCTCAATAAATGGCACCAGTTTGGGGATTTACACAAGTCTTCCTAAACATACTGATGTCATTCAATGTGTCTCAGGCAATAGGCACCCATGATGTCTTTGGTCGCCATTTCTGTGGCCCTTCTTTGCCTTGAAGGGAATATAACATTAGATAATGTTCTTTTCTTATTTTTCTCTTTACGTTAGTATATATAATTTGCCTTGATTTTATTTGTATGTATTGTAGAGTTATAGTAAATTTAATTTGAATTTGACACCTGTAAAAATTTGGCAATGGTGTTGATGTTGGAACATCGTAGATATTGAATGGATTAATGATATCTAAGGTATTGAATCGATCGATGCTATCAAAGAGACCAATGATATCAAAAGATTGACAGGATCGAAGAGATCCATGACCGATATCGGAGGGATTAATGGTATGGAAAGATGTTTGTCTCATGATACTTTGGTACATCAAGTATCGTACCAGCACTAGTACAAGTTCTTGTGGCCCACAATGAGGCTGTCATTGTCTTACCGTCAAAGGCGTGACTTCTGTTGTTCTTCTCCAGTTCTTGCAAGACAGCTGGCCCAATACGACGCATGAAACTAACCAATTCTTCTGAGTCGTCATCAAACAAGACAATATCTTCCTCAATCTGCTCATCTGTCTGCACCTAACACAACACAACACAAGAGTCATTCATTGATTCAGTATCAAACACAATCTCCTTTTTGATATGTCCATCTGTGTGCACCTAACACCACACAAGAATCCTTCACTGTCAAACACAATCTCCTCTTTCATATGTCCACCTGTTTGCACCTAACACAATACAAGAGTCATTCACTATCAAACACAATCTCCTCTTTCATATGTCCATCTGTGTGTATCTAACACAACACGAGAGTCATTCATGAACAAACATAATCTCCTCTTTCATATATCCATCTGTGTTTATCTAACACAACACAAGAGTTGTTCACTATCAAACACAATCTCCTCCTTCATATGTCCATCTGTGTGCACCTAACACAACACAAGAGTCATTCACTGTCAAACACAATCTCCTCCTTCATATGTCCATCTGTGTGTACCTAACACAACACAAGAGTCATTCACTGTCAAACACAATCTCCCCTTTCACATGTCATTCTGTCTTTGCCTAACACAACACAAGAGTAATTCACTATCAAACACAATCTCTTCTTTCATACGTCCATCTGTGTACATCTAACACAACACAAGAGTCATTGACTGTCAAACACAATCTCCCCTTTCATATGTCCATCTGTGTGCACCTAACACAACACAAGAGTCATTCACTATCAAACACAATCTCTTCTTTCATACGTCCATCTGTGTACATCTAACACAACACAAGAGTCATTGACTGTCAAACACAATCTCCCCTTTCATATGTCCATCTGTGTGCACCTAACACAACACAGGAGTCATTCACTGTCAAACACAATCTCCTCTTTCATATGTCCATCTGTGTGCACCTAACACAACACAAGAATCATTCACTATCAAACACAATCTCCTCTTTCATATGTCATTCTGTCTTTGCCTAACATGACACAAGAGTCATTCACTATCACACACAATCTCCTCTTTCATATGTCCATCTGTGTACACCTAACACAACACAAGAGTCATTCACTATCAAACATAATCTCATCTTTCATATGTCATTCTGTCTTTGCCTAACATGACACAAGAGTCATTCACTATCAAACACAATCTCCTCTTTCATATGTCCATCTGTGTACACCTAACACAACACAAGAGTCATTCACTGTCAAACACAATCTCCTCTTTCATATGTCCATCTGTGTACACCTAACACAACACAAGAGTCATTCACTATCAAACACAATCTCCTCTTTCATATGTCATTCTGTCTTTGCCTAACATGACACAAGAGTCATTCACTATCAAACACAATCTCCTCTTTCATATGTTCATCTGTGTACACCTAACACAACACAAGAGTCATTCACTATCAAACACAATCTCCTCTTTCATATGTCATTCTGTCTTTGCCTAACATGACACAAGAGTCATTCACTATCAAACACAATCTCCTCTTTCATATGTCCATCTGTGTACACCTAACACAACACAAGAGTCATTCACTATCAAACATAATCTCATCTTTCATATGTCCATCTGTGTACACCTAACACAACACAAGAGTCATTCACTATCAAACACAATCTCCTCTTTCATATGTCCATCTGTGTACACCTAACACAACCCAAGAGTCATTCACTATCAAACACAATCTCCTCTTTCATATGTCCATCTGTGTGCACCTAACACAACACAAGAATCATTCACTATCAAACACAATCTCCTCTTTCATATGTCCTTCTGTCTTTGCCTAACATGACACAAGAGTCATTCACTATCAAACACAATCTCCTCTTTCATATGTCCATCTGTGTACACCTAACACAACACAAGAGTCATTCACTATCAAACACAATCTCCTCTTTCATATGTCCATCTGTGTACACCTAACACAACACAAGAGTCATTCACTGTCAAACACAATCTCCTCTTTCATATGTCCATCTGTGTACACCTAACACAACACAAGAGTCATTCACTATCAAACACAATCTCCTCTTTCATATGTCATTCTGTCTTTGCCTAACATGACACAAGAGTCATTCACTATCAAACACAATCTCCTCTTTCATATGTCCATCTGTGTACACCTAACACAACACAAGAGTCATTCACTATCAAACATAATCTCATCTTTCATATGTCCATCTGTGTACACCTAACACAACACAAGAGTCATTCACTATCAAACACAATCTCCTCTTTCATATGTCCATCTGTGTGCACCTAACACAACACCACAAAAGTCATTCACTATCAAACACAATCTCCTCTTTCATATGTCCATCTGTGTGCACCTAACACAACACAAGAGTCATTCACTATCAAACACAATCTCCTCTTTCATATGTCCATCTGTGTGCACCTAACACAACACAAGAGTCATTCACTATCAAACACAATCTCCTCTTTCATATGTCCATCTGTGTGCACCTAACACAACACAAGAGTCATTCACTGTCAAACACAATCTCCTCTTTCATATGTCCATCTGTGTGCACCTAACACAACACAAGAGTCATTCACTATCAAACACAATCTCCTCTTTCATATGTCATTCTGTCTTTGCCTAACATGACACAAGAGTCATTCACTATCAAACACAATCTCCTCTTTCATATGTCCATTTGTGTGCACCTAACACATTTTTACATGACATTATAATGTCTTCAACTATGTGTGCCAAGAAATGAACTACCCCATGGGTAGGTGTCAGTTATTGGGCAACTGAAACACAATATCGCCCAAACATAAGAACATACCATTTAGAGGTTATGTGACCAAGATTTCATGAGCACGGAGCCATGGTATATTTCAAATAATATGTCAAACTTGGATATCAATCATATCATTGACCACTGTTCACTAGACATTGCTATATTATGCTCAAGCAGCATTTAGCTTGAGTAGCACCTATCTGCATGTCATATTATATATGGCAAGGACAGTATAGATCAACAAATAATTTGTATGCGTGTTCAAATGTAAAGGTTAAATAAAAAATGTACAATATACAACCAATGAAAATTTTTCAAAAGCCACAAAGTCGGTCCGCATTAATACTGATGCGCTACATTGGCAACACAGACTATTTCCTATCTTAATCAGATAAGCAAAGTTTTATATAACTTTCAAAGAGCATTGCCATATTGTATACATGCAGTCAGCCGAGTTAGCTGATAGATTCAAACTCAAACTAATCCTAACCCCCAACCCTGTGCAAATTCTGTATTGTTCATTGTTCTGAATACCACTGAAATATGGGGAAACATGCATCCTGTCAACATAAAATGCATTGTCATACTCCAAGGGCAAGGTAGTTGTATGGTGCCATTCATTTTTATCAGGTAAACCGTTTATTTTCCAGGTCACAGAGGCTACAAACACTTAACTTTGTAGTCAAAGATGTTATTGAAAATTATTATATTTATCTTATTTCTGTTGTACCAATTGAATATATTCATTAAAAGCATTTGGGATATTATAATTTGATACTAATCGATTTGTTTCTTATATATATATATATATATATATATATATATATATATATATATATATATATATATATATAATAAATGGCATTATATGAATGGGAGTATATATTATACTCTCTAAATGCTTCTATATCAAGCATTTAGAAGTATAATATATAAACCCATTCATATATAATGCCATTTATTATTACATAATATAATTACAGGGGACATGCTAATTACAAGTTTTTTTAAACTTCTTGTGTATTCCTTTCAAACATTTGTATCACTACACCTACATATATGTGTGTATATATATATATATATATATATATATATATATATATATATATATGTGTGTGTGTGCAGTATGTATTATTCGACTGAATGTTCATTTGAATAAAATATATTATTACTTTATCATTATTATTTAATAGTTTTCGTACCTAACAAAACAAGATACAGACTTGACCTACCTTTGCATTTTTTGTTTTCATGGCCTGCACAGCTTGGTCTTCTACCCCAAAGTCTTTTGTTTGAAAAGACGACTCTTCCACTGGTCTGCATAACACATTTTGTTGTGTAAGTAATCGTAAAACAAATCATTACTAAACACTCATAATTAGTATTGTAACTAAGATTCACATGAGAATGGTTTGTTGCATGTGGTTATTTCATTGACTCAGTCCGGCTGATGGAGAGAAGAGCATGGTCAAATTTGACAGCCACTCCACGTCTGGTCAATTATATTTGTTGTGGTCACATGTTGACTGCTCCGTGACAAATTCATTGGCAACCTCTCTATCTCCACAGTGTTCCTGGGCAAGACAATAAGAATAGATCCATTTATTAGCAATGTGACCATTTTTAAAAGGCCGTTTTTGGATATGGTTGAATAGCCTGGGGAACTATTCATCTAAATACGAACAAATAGCTCATATATGCTATTTGACCAGATAAATACGGACAAATAGCCCGAGATCGATACGGACATATAAGCCATATTTGCGTATGCACAATTGGACCAGTTAAATACGGACAAATAGCCCAACATTGAGCATATGATATGACCGGACAGATGAAAAATTGTTAGATGCAACTTGGAAGACATGGCTACTTAATTCTACCTTTTCACGAATGCATGTTAGCGAATAATATAACCATGGCCGTTTCGCCAAAATTCAACCATTTAAGCGTTAACATATTGCACAAATTGAATCAAAATAGTCTAAGTGCTATACTATAGACTAAGAAAGTATGTCTAAATGGTACAATACGGCATTTTTGTCAAATATGACATAATACAAAGACCAAAGCAACACATAATTTTTGTTTGCTCTTTTACGCAAAAATTTACGTTAATTACTATTTTTAAATTGCGCAATGGCTGCCAATAATCTTTTAAAATTCGAACGCACATCCAACTGCCAGTTTGTCCATCTCATTTGTGCCACTCGTGTGAATTTGAATCGAACTCCCGCGACAAATGTATCCAGACAAATAGCTTGAGTACCGACCTATATGCCATTTGTCCATATACAAACGTATAGTCTGCCACGCTATTTTACTGTATCCGGATGTAGACATAGTGATGTTTTTTAGACATGAGCAGACTTGCCGTTTACTTACATTTATTTATTAAAGCTAGAATAATTTTTTAATATTGGTTGGGCAACATCGTTAAAATATTATTCCATAGTAGCATTAATGTATATGATTATCAAACTATATGTGGTCGCATGCTAATAACAAAGCCTAAAGTGAACATATCCAAATGCAAAGTAAGATGTATTCTGTTGAGGGCATCATGTTGATGATGCCGTGGTATTGATGGGGCCAATACAGCAGTAGCCAGGGTTGTGTGGCCATGGTTACGCAGACGCTTGGAAAATCGGCTTTGAGAATTACAACATCAAACTAGGTTTCATATCTTAACCTTTCTTTTTCCCATGTTGACTGTATCTGGACCACATCTAATTCACTGTCTGTAAACATAACAGTGGTAAGAGGCGGACAAGAAAAATTTACACAGCTTGCTTAGTTGCAAGACGCACAGACAGACTGGCATTTATTGTTCAGCAGCAAATTTATTTATACCGAAAACATATTGACATCACACGTCAGCTAACATTTTCGAATACAGCCACATTAATAAATAAGTGTAATATATTTAGAAGCATACGACTTGAAAAGCACTTATGAAATTGTAGTATAACAATTATAGAAAGTATAATTAGTGACCAAACAAAATGGAGACCGTACAGGCACGTGTGCAGGAGGCGATAAGTAATTTAATGACAAAGCTCGACAGAGAGCATCTTAGGAAAATTCAGGTAATATGTCATGTATGGTATTATGGTCGGTAATGCCGACAAATTACTATATGATCGCGGCAGACTTGTTACAGAACCAAATGTGTTGATCATCTGCTATTATCGCCCACAGACAGACGGGGTCACGAGAACTTGACATTGCAGTCAACATGACTTGTTTATAAAATTCTAAAATGTTTAATGCCCGCAATAGCGATGCTTTTCAGTGGCATTTACGTAGGCAGCCTGACAATGGTGGGCGACCCATTACTTTCTGATCTAACCATAAAACGAAAATTTATTGCCGCCAAACATCTCATCGAATATTATTATGCACACAAACTAGGTTACAAAATAATTATAATTCATGTACCGAATAAAATTCACAAAACAAGCTCACCAGCAATTTGACATCAGTGGCGGAGGTTACCCTGTGATTACAGTAACATTGGTTTTGTGTAAAGACATCATTTGTTAGCAGTGGTAGGACTAGGGTTTAAAAGACCGAATTCAGTCTTTATTAAAATCTGACTTTACCGCTATGACTTAGTTAGCTGAGTTAGAATAATCATAATGCCGTAATGAAGCCCATTTATGCAGTGATAAAATACTGATATGTATATAAGATATGTGAGAAGGAGTTTGACAGCTGAGAGCTCTTTTTCAAGGTTACATCAGAAAGTAAAAAATTGCTCAATGGTGCCCACATCATCACCTTGCATTGACTTAGATCATGTACATTCTCATTATATATACATCAATATGTATGTACACACACATGCACACACACACATACTGTCATACATATCCTCTTTGGTCTCCATGCTATATATCAATGGCTTTAAATAGTCAAATCTGACTTCCTGGTTCCCCATGAAATGTTTGGTCTATTTTTAAGTGCATTTATTGATGATGTTGTGACTATGGCCTCACTCAGAGAACACCACAATCAATAACTCTAGCTGAAAAAGTGCCTCTTAATTTCCCTCCAGTCAAATATTCCCGAGTACCTTTATACAAGTCCAGAATAAACATATTGTGTGAGGATGTTAAAAATGCATGCAAGTATTTAGACATTCGTAATCTGTGATGTATTGGTAAATGTAATGCCTACAGCTAACTTAGCTTCACAATATAAATGGCTTAGTCCTGGAACCATATGTATAGCTCTTCTGTGTTGGCTGGAGTTACAATATCAATGCTATACTGTGATAATTATAATAATAATATATAAACATTTATTATGCATTTATCCTGTTACGGTGGAGAAGGACACTTGTAATTATGTAAACATGTAGTTAAGTCATGTTTAGTTACTGTTATGTAATGCACATTATACCTAGCAGTCTGCAACAGAAACCTCATGCATGTTGCACCTATTGTGTGTATTTTAAAAGGGGGCTGAAATGCTTGAGCAATCATTGCCCAAACAGAAGAACATACACTTTAGAGGATATGTGACTATGATTTGATTAATACAGAGCCACAGAATATTTTTATAATCTTTCAAACTTGGTCATCTTTGAGCACTGGATGTCGCCATATCATGCTTAAGGTGCATTTGGTTTGAGTAGCTCGGCAATCTGCTCAGTAGAAATGGTTTTTCCGATTTACTTCATCAATAGAAAACATACTCTTTATAATGATAGGCATTATGTAGGCCTAGATAAGTAAATAAATTGTAACCCTAAATGTTAAGTTCACTGGGTACTAACATGGGACACCAGCACCCTTCACTACCCCACTCGTCACACAGGCAGATGGTGTAGAACTATTGGTTTTCCAGAATAATGGAAAACAAGTGGAAATGATGGTTTTACATGTAATTGACCACTTTCAAAATGAAAATTATGTGATCTAGGCTCATTGGTAATTTACTTTGCATACAGCTAAGATATGTATACAGGATGTAATTATGTATTTACCTGTCAAGAAAGCTTTTTGAATTTTCTCCAGAACTTTTGGTTGCAAAGCTGTCCTCAGTGATAGCTGTCCATAGTTCCAGAGAAAATAAAAAGGTATCCTGAGAGTTTAAAATATATTTTAATATGATTAGCCTTGAAACTGAAACATCTCTACACCGAAGGGTAACATCCCATAGGCAATTATACACAAAGGCTCGAGGTAACTGCTGGCATCAGTATTGAGAACATCTAAAATGTGACTTTAGTAGTGGTATGTTTGAAAAAGAAATGTATGTCCTGTTTGCAGAAGAACATGTACCAGTGCTCAGCGGCTTGTTGTGACAAAGACCACTACAACATGGAGGAAGTGCAGCGGTGTGTGGAGCAATGTTCGGAGCCCATAAGCAAGACACAAAGCTTCATTGAAACGGAAATGTCACATTTTCAGGTGCGTTTCTGTTAGTATTTACTGCTGTTGTATACGTTTTGATGTAGTAACACTAGCAAGTTATTATTTTAAAAGTTATTGCTCCCACAAATCATTGTCTAGAGATTAGGGAGCGATTTATTGCTCATGGTAGTTGCTTGATAAAATCAGTTATTCTATAACTATGGCACATACATTTAATGAAGATAGTTCAAAAATAAATGTTCCAAGTGAATCAATGTTAAATTTGGTTTATTAAGTGTACGGATCATAATCTGTTAACCGATTAGCACTCAAGATGGGCATTGACGGTCACCCCGAATCTCCTGAGGTCGGCCATAGCCGGCCAGCGATTACAGCACAGCGTTTGAATTCAGTTTACGTGGTTGCATCTAGTGATTAAGAGATGCAATAAATGCGACACCTATCTAGACATAACATTAAATTGTGGCTATTTTGGATACTTCCGTTCTCAAAAATATTTACCGTTTTTGAAAATTTAACAGCAATAGTATTTTTTTTTGACATTTAAAAATGACCTCCAGCCAGGAGGTTGGCCACGTATACAGCTAAATGTGTAACTTATTATAATGAGTTATCTACCAGTGTGTAGATAATTTAATGTTTTTTAAATAAACACAACTTGTAGCAGTGAAAATCCAAGCATAAAGAGTTACACAGCAACAAAGTATTTATTTTATAAAACGTTTCAAAATGTCTTAGTGTAGGTCAAGACATTGTCAACATATTTTAAAGTTACAACAACAGTTTTGACACCACTGTGTAGGTACTTTTATTATCTACAATATGCATACAACATGCAATTGGGGGAATTTAATAATAAAGGTGCTAGAGCAAAGACAATGGCGCAAGCAATATTTTTAAACATCTAGGTCAAATATTTGAGGAGGCACAGGACAGGCTTCACGTTAAAATCGGCTGAGTGCTAATGGGTTAATCCCTTGGTTTTGTCAAACCACTAAGCTTGCTCTTCGAGGATATTGACGCATAAGAAGTTATTGTTATTATTATTAAAAAGTAACAGTTATTTTGTTAATATCATACATATCCAGTGTTATTAACGGTGCTTTACAATGATATACACGTCTACAAATGTATGTTACAAATAAGAATACACGAGAGGAAACGTAACCTTTCTGTACATGATTTCTTTACAGAATCGTCTCCAGAGGTGTGCAATGGACTGCCAGGACAAGGCGAGAGACCAGGTGTCGTCCACGTCCAGTGAAGCAGAGATCTCCGCCTACCGCGGCCAGATGGAGAAGTGTGTTATCAAGTGCGCTGACGACCACGTGGGGCTCATTCCGAACATGCTCAAACGAATGCAGGAAGTACTGAAAGCACACCACTAGAGTACGGCACGTGATTAGCATAATTAATATTAAAACAACGCTGTGTGTTGTAAGTTTTATTATACATTGTTCATACACTGGAACAAATCATGTCGAATGCCCACGAAACTGCGTTGAATAGACCGGTGATTGTGTGTGCAGTTTGAATATTTTGATAGTGAAATGTTAGAAACGTAAACAAAAATATCAGATTTTAAGAAAATTCTGTTGTGTGGAAGCAATGGCTGAAGTGTTTAACTCCAAAGCACCTGAGTTTGGTGGTCTCGAATGGGCATGAGGACTTACTTTATGGTCAGCCATTACTGCTCCCTCTTGCTGGCATCCAGCAATGGAGCATCTTGTGTTGTTTTAACCTTTATCAAAGTGGACTGTGAGCAGTTAGAATGAGATGTTGTAGCTATAACAGTAAGTTATGTAACTATATTGACCACTACTGCGTCATTATAACTAACATTTATGTAGCGAGAACATACAGAATACTTCACTGGCATCTGGACATGTTCAATGTGGCTGCTTGGTGATCATATTGAGATAAATTAATCGTTTGTAGTACCTAAATTAGATGCATGTCCCAATCAACTGGTGTTCACTTCTCCATAAACAGAATGTCTTCCACTGCACTCGTTTCAAAGCCACATTACAGACTTTCATAAAAATAGTACGATAGTGTAGATACATACATTCATGCAGTATAAAGTATTGTAAAAAATGGTAGGGATATGTAATGTATCATTGTTGTCTTGTACCAGACGTGTGCTGTGTTAGGTATATTTAGTGGATTGTCACGTGTACAAAGAGCAGATAGAATCGTTGTGCTATAGTGTAGTGTTATAGGTGTCGTGTAGAGTTGTTGTCAGTTTATTGATGATACTAAACTGCATGTTTGTTCTTACTAGTGTTACATATACTGACTGCCAGCATACAGTCCATGTACTACACATTTTGTATAATAAATGGCGTGAAGAATAAGTAATACAAAATATGTTGTTTATATTAATTTAAGCGACTTGTTATTCATTTGTCGGAAACAGTGGGACCATGCTGCTGAGCCTAGTAGATAAGCAAGGATATACAATGACTTGTACCCCTCGGAGATAACGTGTACACCCTCTGAGATAACGTGCACCCCTTTTGAAATGGTCATGCCTATTGATCCCGGTGTATGGTTGACCCCAGATCTGCCAGTAGGCGATGTATTTCAAAACAGAGAGAGTTGTTATTTACGTTTTCAGTGGACACGTTGAGTGGCCAGTCATTCTCCAGGTGGCACCACATGTGTAATTGTTGCCTGCAATACATACATGTAATGTGGGAGCTTGGCAGTGTGGTCACTGGACAGCCACTCTCCATTTGTGAAGGCGATGTTACGATGACAGCAACATGCCCTGTTTGCATTTGTGTCCTTGTGAAAGTGATGACATCGAGATGACTGCCATGTGTCATATCTGCAGGGAGCTGTGAGAATGTTGATTGAGTCTGTGTGAGTGTTGGTTGAGTCTGAGTTTCGGTTGAGTCCGTGTGAGTTAATTGAGCAAATGCATGTGTGTTGAGTCTGTCAGTGTTGCTGGAGTTTGAGTGAGTGTTAGTTGAGTCTATGTGAGTGTTGGTTGAATATGAGTGATGGTTGAGTCTGCATGAGTGATGGTTGAGTCTACATGAGTGATGGTTGAGTCTACTTGATTGAGTCTGCCTGAGTGATGGTTGAGTCTGCATGAGTAATGGGTGGGTCTGCATGACTGATGGTTGAGTCTGCATGAGTAATGGGTGGGTCTGCATGACTGATGGTTGAGTCTGTATGAGTAATGGGTGGGTCTGCATGACTGATGGTTGAGTCTGTATGAGTAATGGGTGGGTCTGCATGACTGATGGTTGAGTCTGTATGAGTAATGGGTGGGTCTGCATGACTGATGGTTGAGTCTGCATGAGTAATGGGTGGGTCTGCATGACTGATGGTTGAGTCTGCATGAGTAATGGGTGGGTCTGCATGAGTGATGGTTGAGTCTGCATGAGTGATGGTTGAGTTTACATGAGTGATGGTTGAGTCTGCATGAGTGCTGGTTGAGTCTACATGACTGTTGGTTGAGTCTACACGAGTGTTGGTTGGGTCTGCATGAGTGATGGTTGGGTCTGCATGAGTGATGGTTGAGTCTGCATGAGTGATGGTTGGGTCTGCATGAGTGATGGTTGAGTCTACATGAGTGTTTGTTGAGTCTACATGAGTGATGTTTGAGTCTGCATGAGTGGAGGTTGAGACTACACGAGTAGTTGTTGAGTCTGCATAAGTGACGGTTGAGTCTGCACGAGTGATGGTTGAGTCTACATAAGTGTTGGTTGAGTCTACACGTGTGTTGATTAAATCTTTGTGAATGTTGGTTCATTTTATACAATGCTCGTCTGAACAATAGCCATATTAGGCATGAACAACCTAATCGGCCAATCAATGGTTCACAGCAGCTTAGAAATATGTCATAGAAGCCTTTGCTACTGAAGAAATAAGGTGATGATGCACTGGTCATGTCTATGTGATAGCTGATTGGGTATATTGAGTGCGGGTTAGGTCTAGTACAGTGGCGTAGCCAGAATTTTGCACTGGAGGGGGCCACCCGACAACCAAGCAAACTTTATATAGCTGTGTGTATATCAAATATCAAATATATATATATATATCAAACCCAACTCGTTTTAAATGAATATCGACATGACAACCAAGTTCACTGACCAATGTAGCTGGAACTTCAGCAAAATAATTCACATAAGTCGTCAAAGTTAGAAAATAAGATAAAAACGACACATTATTAAAGAAACACGAACCCAAAGTCCCTACATACCATCAGCTTATTGCCAGCCACCACATTCCTCACGCTACTCTCCCAAACCTACTGACAAAGACCATGATAAATACCAACATGTAGTGACTAGTCAATTACTCTGATGACACAATAATTAAACATCCCTACATTGACATAGATAATGTGGCGTTAGCGTTCAACCAGTAACTTCACACCATGTACTGTTGCGTATTACAATTAATAAATTCATGATAGGAAGTGGCATTTGCAAAATCCACTAGATTGATTGCTTTGGTTTGAATGAGGTTTACTGCCGGGGCATTAAACACTTGAAGGAAAGTTGATGGGGTGATGGGAAATAGAAGCCTATCACGTAAACTTAAAGGGAATGTGCTCAGCTCTTATGTTGCCCCGGCATACAAGAATGCGCTAGAGACGATGGCATGAACAGAGAAACAACAGAAGGTCCAGGTTTGCAAAAAAGAATCTGGTAATCATTTCCCATCAGCACACAGCAGAATACATACATTCAGGACATAATATACATTTCCAAAAAATATTATTAAATATGGTCGGCCACTCACAATAAACAATACCTATATTTTGTAATCAAAACATAACCACTTACAGTTTAAAAAAGACTGATACATTATGTAAAACAGCATATTACCAACGGATACAAACATACTTCTACAGTTGTAAGTTACTACATATGAAAAAATAATAATGAACTAACACTAACTCTAGCAACACATTCAGCCATAAACGTATTATATTTTTACCACACATCGTCTAATTACAATACGCGTAAATTAACAAATGTTAATACAAAATAATCCTAAATACAATTGGGCTATCCGTAATGGTCGGTCAATGTAATTCAATAATTATATAAAAAATAGCTAATTTTAAAACACAAAGTGATAGCGATTATTTATTAGTCATAATAGGCCTAAGTCAAATAGTTTACAAACTAAATTTAAATAACTATTGCGACCAGAGCGACCGAATATCCCGCCGAAACTACCAACTTTTATCGGACACCTGAAGTGGCGGTGTGACCGAAGCATCCTAAATGTAAAAACGAATTCGTTTTTCGTTTTTCTTACTTTACTTTTAACGAAACAGGAATTAGTTTTTTGTTTTTCGTTCGCAAATTTGAAAACGAAAAAGGAATTCGTTTTTCGTTCGCAAATTTGAAAACGAAAAAGGAAAAGACGGTATATACACGGACCTAATGTGACTACTCAAGAAACAGTTGCCCGCATACTTGTTTGGCTTTCCACCAGGGTTTAGAGCATAACCTATCAGATGATCGGTAAGAAAAAACTGGTTACTGTCTATCTCATCACCTGTCACAGTTAAGGTTATTGATATTCATTTTAGGATCATGGTCAATGGTAGATTAGTTATGGCTTCAACGATTATGCACTCGAGGGTCCTTTGTTGCCATTGTATTGATAGGGAGAATGTAATTGTGTAAATAGAAATACCTTTATAGTTAATCGCTTGGCGGCGCCACCACTGTAGCCATTTGCCGTGTACGTTATAATGTTGAAGGATGAAGTCTTCTATAACAACAATACAATCTGAGGGGAATAAAACGTGGTGCCTGCTCTCGTTTCTGCGTGTTGTAGTTCATGCTATAAATCAGAAGTCACAATGAGACGGCAGCGAAAATGTGTCAACGATACACACACACACAGACTGTAAAAACACCTCGTTTCAATTATATTCTCGTGAAATTGCGAGCGGGTAGCTACGCTTCATAGACATTTCGTAGGTAGCGAGCAGGCAGACATACTTTTCTGCCGCCGTTGTAAAATAGCAGCAGGCGAAATTCAGGATGCTGCGACGCAAAATAGATTCCAACAACACCATTCGGTCTTTTTAATAATTACAAATGGTTGCAAAAGTCGCGTTTGTCCCATATACTTTGCGGCATCTCTACGCATCGCACTCGCATCGCGCATAACACAGCGCATCGTTCACAGCCTCACCCAAGTCATCCTGCGTATCATCGTTCTTTGCATCGCACATTTCATCGTGCTTAACATCGCACACGTAATGTCATCGTTCCCTGCATCGCACATTTCATCGTGCTTAATATCGCACACGTAATGTCATCGTTCTCTGCATCGCACATTTCATCGTGCTTAACATCGCACACGTAATGTCATCGTTCTCTGCATCGCACATTTCATCGTGCTTAACATCGCACACGTAATGTCATCGTTCTCTGCATCGCACATTTCATCGTGCTTAACATCGCACACGTAATGTCATCGTTCCCTGCATCGCACATTTCATCGTGCTTAATATCGCACACGTAATGTCATCGTTCTCTGCATCGCACATTTCATCGTGCTTAACATCGCACATGTAATGTCATCGATCTCTGCATCGTATATGCTTTATATAATCTTGCTTAACATCGCGATTAGCAATTGACATCGCCCGTCGTCCTATTCACATAGCATCGCAGACCGGTGCGTAAAAAATTTGTTCTTCGCAGTATCATTGCTAAAGATTTTCAATTATTACTTCAGTATTGTAATTACATTTGTATATATATATATATATATATATATATATATATATATATATATATACCTGCATACTATATATATATGTATTATATATATTATCTGAATGCGACAAAACTTAAATGCTACGTTTTTTTCGTATGTATGTATATTGTATATATGTATATATATATATATATATATATATATTATATATATATATATATATATATATATATATCCTGCCACCTATATCAGTCATGACTTCTTTATTTCGAAGGGCGAATATACAGATGACAGTATGTATATGTATATGTGTATATATATATATATATATATATATATATATATATATATATATATATATATATATATTATATATATATATATATATATATATATATATATATATATATATATATATATAATCGCTGCGCTAACGGAGTAGAGGCCCTTTGGCTTTGGTCTGCGAAACTCTGCCTAAAAAAGCTTGATAACAATGACGCGCTTAAGTTAGATTGTGACGTAAGCAAACTGCGACGTTGGCCTACTTGGTGCTAATTTGTTTTTTTTTTACAGCCAGCCAACATCAGTATATGGATGAATATTGGTCTGATAGAAGTCAGATACGTTCCACCACTCGACGATACATTACACTATTATACTTATTATGAATAATGACATTAGTTGATAAGTGTAAATTCATAAACGGGTGAAACTAGGCGCTCGTATTCGTCGCGTCACTTGACCAAAGAGCGCCCGTCCGTTTCCCTAGAACCAACGAACTCGCCAGCCCACGAGCGTACGCTCACACCGAACGAAAGGTACCGACGACGTCGGCGCAAGCGATATCTCGTAGGGTTTACTCTCGCATGAGGTGCGTAGTTGATATCTTAACTTGCGTTGTATTTGTGTGTATTTGTTACACGAAAAACAGTGTTTCCGTGGCTAACGTTTTTATTGGTTTAATAGGAATTTAAAGGCGATATGACTGATATGGAAACGAGTGATTGATCGCGTCGATCAATTCAAAAACTAATAGCACACTAGCCGAATAGTCGGATATAGAACGGTCTGTGTAGTTGTCGATAAAACAAACCTATTTACTGTGGAAAATGTAAACACTGTCGTGCTAGAACATTGATTTTATTCTTATGTGTTCACCGTGTCATCGTGACCCGACATGTTGTCATCGTGACCCGACATGTTGTCATCGTGACACGACATGTTGTCATCGTGTCCCGACGTGTTGTCATCGTGACACGACATGTTGTCATCGTGACACGACATGTTGTCATCGTGTCCCGACATGTTGTCATCGTGACACGACATGTTGTCATCGTGACACGACATGTTGTCATCGTGACCCGACATGTTGTCATCGTGACACGACATGTTGTCATCGTGTCCCGACATGTTGTCATCGTGACACGACATGTTGTCATCGTGTCCCGACATGTTGTCATCGTGACACGACATGTTGTCATCGTGTCCCGACATGTTGTCATCGGGTCCCGACATGTTGTCATCGTGTCCCGACATGTTGTCATCCTGACACGACATGTTGTCATCGTGTCCCGACATGTTGTCATCTTGCCCCGCATGTTGTCAAAATGACACCGTATATTGTCATTGTGTTTAGGGCATGTTGTCACTGTGCACACGGCATCCTATCAAAGTGTCTGCGAATGTTGTCCCCGTATCCCCAGCACGTAGTCCCCGTGTGCATGTGTCGAAGCGTCATGCTTGTGATGTCTGTCTTGTTGACACACTCAATAAATCTCCGCAAATTGAATGAACTATCAGATTATTATTATTATTATTATTATTACTATTAATTATTATTAGTAGTAGTAGTTTACTTCTGATACCAAAGAAAAAAGTGTATACATTAACATGCGAAAGACGCACGATAATTAGCGAAGTTACCATAAAGATGGCGAGCGATGATACAGACGAAGACAAACAAGTTTAGGTTATGTTAACATAATATGAAGTTAACTTCTAATAACAACTTACTTGTTTCGTTTTTCATTCATGTGTCTGCCTGTTCAATACGGTCACCTTAAATAGCAGGAGAATATTAATTGTGTCTGACCATTGTCCAGGCGCAGTGAACCACGACAGACGGACCCTGGTGGTCAGTCGAGGTGGTCAGTGACTGGATAGAAGACCGCGTAACCCAAATACCTAACGCGGCCACTTGACCAGCGCTAACGACCATAGATGATGCGCTAATTGGCGCTGGTCAATCGGTGGACAGTGGTCAATCTGTGGACAGTAGTCAGTCGATGGGCAGTGGTCAGTCGGTGGACATCGGAGGACCTGTGCAGTGCACGGAAGGGAGAGACGCCAGATTCGAGCCGTGGACGGTGATCGGGGCAACAGGGACGAAGAGAGGAAGCAAGCGGGGAGAGACGCGGGCAGTGCAGCCCACTGCCCGTGGCTGTTGAAGGCCGATGGACGCAGTGGCTGGCAAGTCGGAAACATTAACTCGACTCGAGACAACTTCTACTTTGTCATCGCGTGCGTGTTTTAGCTTTCCGGGCGGGGCCGACATCCGTGGACCCCAGTTGCTGACCGCTACCCGCTCGCTGACCGCGGCTGAGCGCGGGGTGAGAGGGCGAGAGAGGTAGGACAGGGATAGAGTCTACGCGAGGTGTTATAAACCTACAGTCTCCGTGCGTGCGCGTCTGCGTGCGTTCGTGAGTGTGTGCATGCGTGCGTGTATGCGTGCATGCGTAATCTCTCGCGGTCGTGATTCGTCTTCGGCGCATTTCGTTTGACCGCAGCTTGACCGTCGTCGAACCGCTGCACGTGGGTCGTCGCGAGCGGCCAGTCTGGAGTCCGGACGGGCGGCTTGACGTGACGCAACTATCACGCGGGGATTCCCTCGTCGCTCGCGCGCGCCGCCGCCGCTGATTGGTCGACGCCGCCGCCTCACGTGCGCCGGGCCGTAGGTGCGACGATAAACACATTACCGGCGTCTCGGACGCTCGACTCAGTGATCGCGCTTCGATCCGACGGAGCACAACGTGTAAGTCGATCGCTCGCTCGCTCGTTCGCTGTATCGCTCAATCGATGCTCACCAGTCGCCGTGTCGTCGCCTCGCGCCCGTCGATACCGATTCGACGGAAGTCGTTATGCTGGACGTGCAGCGGATCCCTGCTGCAGCAGAGACCGGCTGCCTCGATACTTGCCGCCAACGTCCCTACACCGAACCGCCGCTGAAGATGCCGGTCGACTTCGCCTCCTACTTGCTGTCGGCTAGTCCGCCCGGAGTCGACCTCCGCTTCACACTCAGGGATCACTTTGGACTTAACGGCTGCAAGCCCCGGTCGTACGCTAACATCAAGTCGATCATCTCCAAGTCGGAGACGTCCCTCGCGTCGATCCCCGGGCCCGACGACTGGGATGCGGCTCCCAAGAAGCTGACGACGCGATGCTGTTCCTCCCCGGCAGCCTTCTACCAGTTGTGCATCTCCCCGCCGCGGACCGCTGCCGGACCGCCGGGGACTGGCCGACGGAACAGCATGGGGAAAAAGAAGGTGTCGTTCGCCGACGATCTCGGCATGGCGCTGGTCAGCGTGCGCGTCATGTCCGAGCCGTCGGACACTCCCCCGCGAATACGGCCCGAGGTGCTCTCCTCGCTGCGTCAGGGCGCAGCTGCGGCGGCGGCCGAGCGTCCTCCCCTCGTCCTCAACTTCTCCCAGCCCGCCTCCAACTACCTCGCCTTCCGGGAGCGACTCGAGTCCGGCCTCGTCTCACTCGAGAACGTCGTACTGCGCGACTACACGATCGTCGGCACGATCAAAGTGAAGAACATCGCCTTCGAGAAGGTGGTCACTGTCCGGCACACGTTCGACAGCTGGGAGACATCGGGCGACACCGAAACGACGTTCGTCGACAAGAACGAACGTCACGGCTCGCCCTACGACACTTTCTCCTTCCAGCTGCTCGTGCCGCCGACCATGGACGTGCGCAAGCGCGTGCAATTCTGTGTCGCCTATGACGTCGGCGGCCGACGCTACTGGGACAACAACAACGGACTCAACTACGAGGTGATGTCCGCCGACTGGACGTCACGGACACCGGTCAGCGGCGACGACAGCGCGTCGCTGACCACCCCGGCGGCGGCGGCGACGACGCGGCCGCGCCGGTCAAGCGACGTCGACACGGTGTTCGCGCTGGACATGCATGACCACTGGGCGGAGTTCAGCTGGTGGCAGCAGACGACAGCTAGCGACGGACCCTACTGGTGAGCGGCGTGAGGCCGCCGCCCAATGGTCATTTCTTTTCCTTCTTGTTCGCTGCGTGCCGCGTCGCGATCCTCGTTTCTTCCCATCTCTCGCGCCTGTCTCGTCTCGTCCAGCGAGAAGTCATCCGCTAGCAGTGTCTTGCCGACTGGTTGTCATTTGTGTCACACGGTCGAAGGGATGCGTCAACGCAAAAGAGGCACGAGGGACGACATCGCCTTGTCATGGAGGCGGTCTCGTATTGATGTATATAATATATGCACAGACGGTTACATGACAATCTGATGTTGTTGTTGCCCGTACGAATGCAACAACAACAACAACAACAACACGTCGACGAACACTCTACTCTCGATCTGTCACGACAACAACATATAAACAAACACTGCAGAGCATGCACATAAAAAAAAAGATTACATCGGACGAGCTTGATAACGAATCCCTATCTGAGCGTGAAGTCTGCACATTGCGACATTCCGGCGCTCGGTGCATTGTGGGAAGTGAACGACTTTCCATCAGAACGTTTTCGACCGATGGGGTGGAGCATAGACGTAACTAGGACCTGTACAGTGAAGGAATGCAACACACAACAGTGCGTAAGTCGCACGAAACATTTCCACCTGGTAGCCGCAGTTCACCATTCTGACATGAAGAAAGTCGAGCAGGATACTGATATAAGAACTGGTAAGCATAATACTGGTTTATATGTTAGTTATGTTAACTTTAAATTATAATTAAACATAAATACATTATAAATATATAGTATATTATATAGTATATAGGGCATATATATATATATATATATATATATATACATATATACATATATACATATATACATATATACATATATACATATATACATATATACATATACACATACATAATATTATATATAATTATAATACATAATATTATATATATATATATATATATATATATATATATATATCACATATTTGAAATATATATATATATATATATTAAATATATATATATATATATATATATATATATATATATATTATAATGACATGCATATTTATATATATATATATAACATATTTGAAATATATATATATATATGTAAATATATATATATATATATATATATATATATATATTATAATGACATGCATATATATATATATATATCACATTTCAAATAATATATATATATATTATAATGACATGCATATTATATATATATATATATATATATATATATATATATATATATATATATATATGCATGTCATTATAATATATATATATATATATATATATATATATATATATATATATATATTTCAAATATGTTATATATATATATATATATATATATATATATATATATATATATTACTACATTAAATATGTTGACGCTATCTTATAAAACAAATATTAACCGCTAACAGTGTTTGTGTTTGGTTGTATCGACCGCAAAAATAGTATACTTGTAAACAAAAGATTGAGTTTCCTTCTGTTGACATAACATGGCAGTTCTTCGTGTTAGCTGTTGTGTTTGATGCTTGGCACCTTAGCGACGTTCCCTCTTTCAATATGTCTCGCCCAGCGAATTTCCTGCTAATAATGACCACGCATGGCTGAATCCGGGTGACGCAACAAAATACATTGCTTTAATCCGACACGTGTGCTTAAATCCGACACGAGCTTTATCCGACATGTGTGCCTTATTCGACATGTATGCTTTATTCGACATGTGTGCTTTAATCCGACACGTGTGCTTTAATCCGACACCTGTGCGACGTATTCATTCTGACAGTTATTTGAGTGTAAGAGTCGACTTTACGACGGCAGATGTAGCGTGATGTTGACGTAGCGTCATCACCACTTAATGTGACTTCAGCACTCGCGTCCACTGGTTGTTTGATCTCGTCAGGTCAAGTCAAGAGGACACGACTTGTCTCGTCCACTTGACTTCAAGCGGTCGTCCTCGCGTTGTTTGTTCTGTGCCGACAGAGGGCGTATAGGACGACACAGGGACAAAGCCACTAGCTAATCAGCGAGTGAAGCGTTATCAGGAATATGTTGCAACTTGTCACGTCCTACGATTAGTCCGATTAGTGACTATATTAGAATCGCAACAGGCCATATACATAGTTTGTATAGGGACAAAAAGACTAATCTAAATATCTCATACAGGCCGATATTATGGTTAAGAACGTTAGTAGTTGTTCGCAATGCATTACACGTCAGGTTGAGGAAGTAATATATAGTTGCTAAAAAAATTCTGCATATTGTCAGTGCAAAATACACTGGGACCCTGTCACGAAAAAAATCGACTGGGACCCTTGCTCGACAATGTCCACTGGGTCCCTGTCACGACAATTACACTGGGCCCCTGTCAAGATAATGTCCACGTGGCCCCTGTCACGACAATGTCCACTGGGCCACTGTCACGACAATGTCCACTGGGCCACTGTCACGACAATGTACACTGGGCCCCTGTCACGACAATGTACTCTGGGCCCCTATCACGACAATGTACACTGGGCCCCTGTCATGACAATGTACACTGGGACCCTGTCAAGATAATGTCCACTGGGACCCTGTCACGACAATGTACACTGGGACCCTGTCACGACAGTGTCCGGCCGTTCTGTCCAGCCAAACACACGTTTAAATTGTGTTCTTTAAATTAAGTCGGGGAATGTCCTGATTGACGCTTCTCCATTCAGCCAGCTGTTTGACGAGTCGTGAAGCGCAATTAGTGATTATTATAATAATATTTATCTGCAAGTTCTTTCGGTACTTGTCAATTTGTAAATTCGTATATATTTCGCGATTTTCCAATATCGCCTGTATCCAGCTGCGACCGCTGGACACAAAATATACATAGGGCCTGTACACAATTGTTATATACCTAATTGTGTTACCTACCACACTATTTTCGACTGAGTTAATTGTGTGGCTCCCCACGTAGATCCTACTGTAGTAATCTACTATGAGGCTTGGCCTGGCTGTTGTGGGCACATGTTACCAGAGCGTTGACTTCGGCCATCAGTAGTGGTGGACGTGACCACTTGTGAAAGTAGGTCAGAGTACATGGTTGCGTACAGCAACGGCTAGTGACCGTTGGTTGCACAACGTGTTGTACATTACCTGACAGACTGTGTCGACGAGTGTATAACACATAGTGTTGTACATATTGTGTCGATGAGTGTATAACACACAGTGTTGTACATATTGTGTCGATGAGTGTATAACACACAGTGTTGTACATATTGTGTCGATGAGTGTATAACACACAGTGTTGTACATATTGTGTCGATGAGTGTATAACACACAGTGTTGTACATATTGTGTCGATGAGTGTATAACACATAGTGTCGTACATATTGTGTCGATGAGTGTATAACACATAGTGTCGTACATATTGTGTCGATGAGTGGATAACACACAGTGTTGTACATATTGTGTCGATGAGTGGATAACACATAGTGTTGTACATATTGTGTCGATGAGTGTATAACACACAGTGTTGTACATATTGTGTCGGGGATAACACATAGTGTTGTACATATTGTGTCGATGAGTGGATAACACATAGTGTTGTACATATTGTGTCGATGAGTGTATAACACATAGTGTTGTACATATTGTGTCGATGAGTGTATAACACATAGTGTTGTACATATTGTGTCGATGAGTGTATAACACATAGTGTTGTACATATTGTGTCGATGAGTGTATAACACATAGTGTTGTACATATTGTGTCGATGAGTGTATAACACACAGTGTTGTACATATTGTGTCGATGAGTGTATAACACATAGTGTTGTACATATTGTGTCGATGAGTGTATAACACACAGTGTTGTACATATTGTGTCGATGAGTGTATAACACATAGTGTTGTACATATTGTGTCGATGAGTGTATAACACACAGTGTCGTACATATTGTGTCGATGAGTGTATAACACATAGTGTTGTACATATTGTGTCGATGAGTGTATAACACACAGTGTTGTACATTTCTTTTGTCGATGAGTGTATAACACACAGTGTTGTACATATTGTGTCGATGAGTGTATAACACATAGTGTTGTACATATTGTGTCGATGAGTGTATAACACACAGTGTTGTACATATTGTGTCGATGAGTGTATAACACATAGTGTTGTACATATTGTGTCGATGAGTGGATAACACACAGTGTTGTACATATTGTGTCGATGAGTGTATAACACATAGTGTCGTACATATTGTGTCGATGAGTGTATAACACATAGTGTTGTACATATTGTGTCGATGAGTGTATAACACATAGTGTTGTACATATTGTGTCAACACACAGTGTTGTACATATTGTGTCGATGAGTGTATAACACATAGTGTTGTACATATTGTGTCGATGAGTGTATAACACATAGTGTCGTACATATTGTGTCGATGAGTGTATAACACACAGTGTCGTACATATTGTGTTGATGAGTGTATAACACATAGTGTCGTACATATTGTGTTGATGAGTGTATAACACATAGTGTCGTACATATTGTGTCGATGAGTGTATAACACACAGTGTTGTACATATTGTGTCGATGAGTGTATAACACACAGTGTTGTACATATTGTGTCGATGAGTGTATAACACATAGTGTTGTACATATTGTGTCGATGAGTGTATAACACACAGTGTTGTACATATTGTGTCGATGAGTGGATAACACACAGTGTCGTACATATTGTGTTGATGAGTGTATAACACATAGTGTCGTACATATTGTGTCGATGAGTGTATAACACACAGTGTTGTACATATTGTGTCGATGAGTGTATAACACATAGTGTTGTACATATTGTGTCGATGAGTGTATAACACATAGTGTTGTACATATTGTGTCGATGAGTGTATAACACATAGTGTTGTACATATTGTGTCGATGAGTGTATAACACACAGTGTTGTACATATTGTGTCGATGAGTGTATAACACATAGTGTTGTACATATTGTGTCGATGAGTGTATAACACACAGTGTCGTACATATTGTGTCGATGAGTGTATAACACATAGTGTTGTACATATTGTGTCGATGAAAAATGGAAATTTTAAAACACAGTGTTGTACATATTGTGTCGATGAGTGTATAACACATAGTGTTTGTACATATTGTGTCGATGAGTGTATAACACATAGTGTTGTACATATTGTGTCGATGAGTGTATAACACATAGTGTTGTACATATTGTGTCAACACACAGTGTTGTACATATTGTGTCGATGAGTGTATAACACATAGTGTTGTACATATTGTGTCAACACACAGTGTTGTACATATTGTGTCGATGAGTGTATAACACATAGTGTCGTACATATTGTGTTGATGAGTGTATAACACATAGTGTCGTACATATTGTGTCGATGAGTGTATAACACACAGTGTTGTACATATTGTGTCGATGAGTGTATAACACATAGTGTCGTACATATTGTGTCGATGAGTGGATAACACACAGTGTCGTACATATTGTGTCGATGAGTGGATAACACATAGTGTTGTACATATTGTGTCGATGAGTGTATAACACATAGTGTTGTACATATTGTGTCGATGAGTGTATAACACACAGTGTTGTACATATTGTGTCGATGAGTGTATAACACATAGTGTTGTACATATTGTGTCGATGAGTGTATAACACACAGTGTTGTACATATTGTGTCGATGAGTGTATAACACATAGTGTTGTACATATTGTGTCGATGAGTATATAACACACAGTGTCGTACATATTGTGCCGATGAGTGAATAACATTGTATTGAAAAGTGGATAACACACGGTGTCATAAATATTGTGCCGATGAGTAAATGACACAGTGTAGCACATTTTCTGTCGGTGTCGCAAAATGGTGTTCAAACAATTGTGCCATGGGGTAAAGTCGTTTGGGGAAAAGTGGATAACACCGGGGATAAATATTGTGCCCAAAAGGGAAATGACACAGTGGTGTTTTGCGGGGTCGCAAAATGGTGTTTTAATAATTTTTGCACTGCGACGTCGGGGTTTTAGAGAGAACGTCGGGGACCCCGGCGAATTTTTGAAAACGACGAGTTTCTTTTCGTCTCTCGAGGTTTTTTAATTCCACCCGCGGGGGGCTCGAGGACGCGGCTATGACCCCGGGCTTTTTTTCGAGGAGCTCCCTGGGGGGTCGGGACACGGCTATACGGGCTTGGGAGTTGTGTCCCTGGCAATGGGCACTTTCATACGGCCAAGTGACGGCCGGCGACGGCAGGACGGCGACGGCGACGGCGACGGCGACGGCGACGGCGACGGCGACGGCGACGGCGACGGCGACGGCGACGGCGACGGCGACGGCGACGGCGACGGCGACGGCGACGGCGACGGCGAATGCGTCTGTTGCAGCTGTGTACTGTCACTACTGTGGGATTTTCCCATAAGCCGTGGCTAAGCTTGTTATGTCCCGATTATGCTGTTTTTTATAACTCGATTGTGTACGCTAATGCTATGTCGTTGTTTCAGAGATGGTACTCGAGTGAGAGACCCACGACCATCTCAAGACTGGTGAACGACTTCGGAGGCGGGCCGCCTATGTCATACGTCATCGCCGTCGGATATGACGTCACTTCCGTCGCTGGACGTGCCTTCACGCTCTCGTCTACCCGTTCGCGTCAGCGCGACTCTCAATGTCAGGCCACGAGCAACATAACGGGCTCGGTGTCGGCCTCGTGTGTTCAACGTCACTGCGATCAGTCTAAACGCTGCTAACCGGAAGTGACAAGGAGACACGAACAATACCAGCTCGTGCTGCTCGACGCGATAACCCAGCTGCGTGTACGGGGGTTATCGTCACGTTCCATGTGACTGTTTTAAGGCGAGACTTGTCTTCAACGCGGACCTATGATAAGGACAAGACCGAATGCGGACAGACGACATCCGTGGACCAGTTGTCCAGTCGGGACCTCTGTGCCACTAGAACCAGTCTCCCTAGGCCGGACAATGCCTGGACATCGTTCCTGTCCGTAGCTGAAGGCACTCGATGGACCGTACCGAGACAAGCCGAGTAAATAGTCATAGTGTACATATATGGGGCGGGGACATTCGTGTGCCTTCCCGTGATGCAACAGCGAGCGCTACTAGGGTAGGGGGTTGAAGCAAATATTTTCGCAAGAACATCCGGAGTATTATGTAGTTGCGATATGTTATGTGTGTAACGTTGTTTGTCTGGTGAATCTTAACATTTTGCTGGGGGCTTCAAAAACATGGCCGCCTTATTGTCCACTGAAATATTCTACGTCCGTCATCAGTGGCTGAACCGTAGTGTCCCTCGATCTCCCATGTGATCCATCCTTATAATCGGACTTGAGATGGAGTGTCCTTGTGAAAGGCTCCGGTGCACGTTGGATGTACGGGTGAGGTTAGGGTCGCCACACATCTGTCGTCGTCTGCCTGCAGTGTTCCGCTGCAGCTTGTTGATAGACTGTGGGTCGGCATAAATAACTCATACGGAAGGCTTCACATCACAGGCGGCCGAGCGCAAACGGGCGCTGCGTCAAATCAACGCGCTCCGCCAGTTTATTGGTTGCTGTAAATAAACTGCGATAGTTTTGCCCAGTCCACCAAACACCGTCACCGCGAAACAAAATATCGGTAGTTTTGTATCCTGCTTTATACGTGGCGAGAAATCCTCAGTCGTGTGTATTGTGAATAAGCAATACACGACGGCGCTGCCGCTGCAGTGTATTGCGACGTAGGCGTGAATAGGCGTAAGTTGATTGCTGATGGCTCAGCGCGTTCCCCGCATAGCTGCATTGCAGCGGTGGTTGCTAGGCAACATAGAAGCACGCCTCGGCCGTAGCTCGCGCTGGCAGCACGATTCACAAGTTGGGGGTGGATGCAGCCGTTGCATCATCGTCACGTTTCTGGAGCTTCCTAAACCCTTCCCTTCCGTTCCGACATCTGGGGAATGTCAGCGTTCGCGCATGTACCCGCAAACGGGCACGCTCTAAGCATCGACAAACCCCTTTCACGCCCACAGCGGCGCTAAACATGCCCGTGGTGCTTGGTCGAATAATTTCCATTAGTACAGCAGCGATGCGTCCTGCTTTTAGTAGGTTGCGGTCATACCAAATGCCCGACCTTCCCTGTGCTCGTATCGTGTTTCTTTTGCGATAAACAGTGATGTTCGTGTGTCTGTAAGCTTCCCCATCCGGTCTTGCGACAGACCGTGCTAGGAATTCAGGGGCAGTAATAATCGGAACGCTTAGATACGTGAATACCCACGTAGGCGTAGTTCAATCAGGGTGTAGACAGTGAAACCTTGGCGTCGAGTCGAAGGCAGATCCGTTCACGCTTCATTGACATGCCGTAGCAGTGTTTTATCAAGCCATAGTATCAGCTATCTAACATGTGATAAGGTCTATGACCTCGCGTTTAGTCTACGCTCCGTTTAACAGTGTCCGGGGGCAGTGTTTGTGATATGAAATGTGGCATTGTTCGTTACAAGAAAGGCTTGTTCAACCTGTTTTGTTGTTTATATCTTACTATCACGTTGCACCTAATTTGTACAGTTCGTTTCCGATCAGGAACTCGGCAATTCCACCGTTTGTTGTCACTCCCGCCGAAAACTAACATCAAACACTTTTGAGTGTGTGATATATATATATATATATATATATATATATATATATATATATATATATATATATATATATATATATATATATATATATATATATATATATATGGCTACATAATCTGACTTCAGCACAATGTTTGCTTGGAGTCCTGTAAGCATGCCAAACTGTACGAATACTTTCTTGAAAGCAGACGGCTGTCAGATGTTTCTCGCGGGCGTGGCAACAAGTAGACTAGGTGTCGTTAATACTGGTCGGACGATAGGCGTTGCCTTGGCGGCGTTTCACCTGCACGTGTTGTGTTTTGTAGTGCCGATTTTTCAATGTTTCTCAATACCTTATATGCACTGGGATATTTTGTGTACACATAGTCGCTGGCGTAGATCGTATGCCCAAGTAGTCAGCCCTCGGTGGCAGTTATTTGTAGCGTTACAACAGTTCGTTATTGACGTATTATGTGCTTTACGTTACAGGGACGGATCGTCCGCAAAAAATTATATTTCTGATTTGCAAATCGTATTTGTTAATTGTTATCAGCCTCACTGTTACGTTATCGCCATATAGTTCGTTTGCACGTTTTTGATACATCGTAGAGCGTTGTTTGCGTATTTGTGTAGACTATACGTGCCTTGCGGAATACCCGCTGTTTGAATGGGTCGTTCTTGTTTTTTACCCACAGCAGCGAACCGCTGCATATTGTCGACTGCCATTTTACATGTGTACAATCTTTCCTGCAGCTCCGTGTCTACAGTCTTCCTTCCCATGATGCAGTGCGTCCGTCTCAAAACGGATGTAGTGACGTCAATTGACGCGCTTCTCATTTTGACGTTGAAGTGACAAGTTGCCACTGATTAATTATTAATGCAAGATGGATTGTTACTGTCGAAAAAACGTCGCAGTCTTTGGATATGCATGTATATTGCCTAGGAAGGACGAGACTGCGTATATGGGTGTCGTTATTAATGTGGCTATGAAATAGCCGATGTCCTAACGGTAAAGCGACGCTGGGACTGTTTATGTTGCGTCCGCATTGTGCCCAATCGTCCATCGCGTGTGATCCGGCCGATCGCAAGACTTATAGGACGCTTCGATATCCGCGATAATTTGTCGAACAAACCTATGACTGCTATGTGTCCATACGCGCGGTGCCGATGGCTCTTTGTCCGTGCTTAGGGCGGACGTCAACCTGATGATAGGAGGCACCAGCTCAGACGAGTGTCTATTCACTGCTACTGACTGGAGTAAACACTGAATACTACCGTACGCGGTGTGTTCGATATCGTTTGTGGACGTGTTGATACAATAAACACATGTTCGAAACAGTTATTATGTATTGTTGTTTCATTTGGTATAGTCAGATGCGTGGACGTTCATATTAGTAATCCGTGACAAATTTAAGACGACACCGCTAATTAGAAATATTTATATTTTAATACGATAAGTTGCGCTTAATAAGCCAGAAACAGTAGTTTCCCTTCGAATGTTCCATCTACAGAAGATTTAGCAGTGAACTGAACATTCTAAAGGTTAACACACCTTGTGGAAAACTGGGCTAATCCGATGTGCAGGTTCCTAGAAGTGTTTGTAGAAGAACGACTGGTCAATATCGCAAATTGGACGACGTACAACTGATTCAGCGAACTTCCGGCTAATGATTATTACCACCTGTGGCTTTGGGTGATGATTCTTGCTAATGAAACGGACATAATTATTTACACATACGTGTGTATATATATATATATATATATATATATATATATATATATATATATACGTACACACATACACACACGCACACACGCACGCGCCCCCCCCCCACCACACACACACACACACACACACACACACACACACACACACACACACACACACACACACACACACACACACACACACACACACACACACACACACACACACACACACACACACACACACACACACACACACACACACACACACACATATATACTGCCGAATGACTACCAACAAAAATAAATACTACAATATCGTATAATCCACACGTGTATCTCTTCTCGTCTTCTCGGGCATCATTCGCGGAGCGAGAACTTGTCGCGAGATATGCCACCTTAAATTCAACGCCTTGTCGTGCGTACACCCGCCCGTCATCAGTCCGGAAGTCGGTCCCTGAAACGTCGGCGCGTGCACGCGTGCGTAAATAAACATTACTGGCTTCAGCTGAAGCGAAGTCGACGAGATTATTAGCGCACTAACGATCTGTTGCCGAGTTGGCAATGATCCAGCGTCAACCAAGTACGTCGTGTCCTCGGTGAGGCGAGATGGCGGC